>CAUJNA010000491.1:335571-548071 GCA_963377175.1 Effrenium voratum | reverse complement strand
CCTGAACCAACCTACATCCAACCCAACACAAGCGAACAGCATACCCTTCAAAACCCATGCCCACCTGAAATCAAGCCACCCCAAATCAACCCTAAGCCACCCTTGAGCGACCCCAAGCCTCCCCTAGCGCAACCCCAACGCCACCCTAGACATAGACACACCGCAAACCCGCCCTGAACCAACCCTACACCAACCCTAAGCTAACCCTACAGCCACCACAGACCTACTCTAGACCACCTAAACCAAACACAAACCCAAAGTCAACCTAATCCCGACCCTACACCCGAAGCCGACCCCAAACGCACCTCAAACAGATTCTAAGCCAACACTACATCCACCCAAATCCACCCTGAAGCCTTTCGACACAAGCCCTAACCCCACCCTAAACTAACACCATGCAAATCCAACCTTTATCCCAACCCTGACCTCACCCTAAACCCATTCTAAACCCACCCATAGCCAACCCTAAATCCATCCTAAACCAATCATAAACCCACTATAGACCCATTCTCCAAGCCAAAAACCCACCCTCATCCAACTTTGAACCCACCATATACCCAGCACAGACCTGCTCGAAACCAACCTTAAACTTAAACCGACCACAAACTTGCCCTTTCCATCCCAAACCAACCCTAAACCCACCCTCAACAAACCCTACCCCGCCTCTAAACCCTTCCTACACAAACCTAATCCTACCCCAAACTAGCCTTAAATCTGAGGTCGCCCAACCTAAACCAACACAAAACCGACCCTAACCCTAAACCCTAAACCCTAAACCCTTCCCATCCGAAACCAACCCTAAACCCACCAAATAAACCAACCCTAAATCCAAAACCACTCCGAAACCAACCCAACCCTAAACCGTTGCTTAGTGCAGTTGCCGCAGGCGTCGGCCACAGGGTTGGCAAAAAAGAAATGGAGGGTTGAAAGGAAGAGGTGGAGGGTCAGAAAAAAAGGGTGGAGGGTTAAAAAAGAAGGGAGGAGGGTTAACAAAGACGGGGGGAGGGTTAAATTGAAAGGGTGAAGGGTTGAAAAAACAGGGAAGGGTTGAAAAAAAAGGTTTGGAGGGTGAGAAAAAAGGGTTCCCCGGATAAATTCGAAAGCACACACATTGCGCTGGAGTTGTTTCCAGCCCACATTGAAAGTGTCGCGACCGCAGCAGCGTTTGCATGCCAAACAAGTGGTTAAACAAGCGTGCATTTTTGGCCGAGCTCTTGGAGCTGAAAATTGGTTTGGTTGGCGAGCGGACTTATCTTTTCCCGCCCACCTCCAAAGTGTTCATTGCCATGCTTCTTGTTTATAGTGGAGGGCCAAGATTCAACTTGGGCTGAAAGCAGCTGAACATCCTGGGATAGCTCTTTTTGTTTGGCCTGTGTTAACGCGCAGTTTCTCCCCCACGACTGGTCGGGGCTGGCGACAGCGACAGCCTCCGAGACACTCTGCCAAGGAGTGGCGGCCACCGGCAGGGACAGCAGCACAGAGCTGGCCATATCTGGCAGCCTTGCATGCAAGCCAGCGATTCTTAGGCATCACTGACCACTCCCGCAATACCAAAAAAACACATATGGCTGTTGGTCAAAGCTGTTTTGGTACCATTTTGGGGTAGGTGAATTCACCACCCATTTTAGAACCTATTTTAGTGTGGATGGTATGTTCACGGGGGACGCGATTTTGACCCATGGCCATATGTATTATTTATGTCCTCAACACGATGAGCCGACGCAACTTGATCTGCAAGCTGGCAGAAGGCGCTTGCAGTCTTCGCAAATCGGGAACCCAACTTCCCACAAACAAACTCTCGGCATCAGCACACCCTTCGGCCTCCCTGGACCACGCAGGCGATACTGGCAGGGGAGCCTGGCAAGCAGTCCAAGACGATCAGTTCCTCTGCAATTGCGGACCTGGTCTGGAAAAATATTCATCTAGTGTGGTCAAGCTCCTGTGGTCATGTGGCTCATCGTGATACGACTCCTGGGCCTATGCTCTTTCAATCAGGCCGAGGATTCAGAGAACCGACGCAAAGGCGCACGAGAAGCTTCGGCCGAAGCACCTGGGTGGATGTCACACGTTGAATTCAGGTGGCAGTGTCTCATTTTCACACTGAGATGACCTGTTGTGATGCAATCGGCCTACTCAAATAAGAACTGAATACAGCTTCAAGACGCTCTTCAAAGTATTAGCATTTCGGACCCGCGCGCGCTTGTAGAATGCGCATGAGCAGGGTTCTAAATTGCTGCCGTTTTCTCTTATTGTTCCGCGAAGCCTTCTGCGCTCTTCCGCGCGCGCAAGGGCTGCCTTCTGCGAGCCTCCTCTGCTTCAACATGCTTCCGCGGGAATCCGCGCGCACGCGTTCTCCAGCTACTTGACTTTGCTCCCGCGCACATGTTTTGGCTTCCGCGGGTCTGCGAGCGCGCCTCTGTCGCGACAACCAACCCGAGGCTGCCCCTTTGCAGTGTCTTGTGCGCTTTGTTTCTGTGTGTCCCTTGGCCTGAGAGCTTTTGTTGGCTCGGCCTCGCCTTTTTCGATTGCGCTTCTTGAAGATTCGTCTTTTTGTCCTTCGGTGGAGCTTCTGCGGAATAAAACTGCTTGAAAACCATCCGCGGGTTTCCGCGCATTGGCTCTAGGAGAGTGCTTTCATAGTGCTCTCCGCTCCTTGAATAAACATGGCCGTCAATATAGAACGCTGCTCACGCTCAAACGTTTTTTCCTTTTTTTTTCCGAAATGCGACGTGTCTTTCCGCGTCTTTGAATGGGTCATACGTTGCTAAGGGTTCAGCCGTGTGCATTCTTTCACCTATACATCCTTTTTTGGGGAAGCCACTCAACTTTCCTGGACGTGACCTGGGAAGTGGGGGAAGCCCTCAAGAACACGAGACTCTTGCCATGGCAGATCTTAGCAAAATCCGAGAAAGGATTTTGTCCCTCTTCTTTGAGCCGAGCATGGGTGAGCCAAAAGAGAAGGCAAGGAGCAGAAGACCTCCACTACCATTCGACTCTTTTCAGCTTCACATAGGCCATCATTCCAATAATTCCAATATTTGCAATATTTGCAATAATTGAACTTATCAATTAATCCCAAGTCTGCAAATTTCAATAATTGCGAACTTCTCGCATTGATGCACAGGCCAAAACTCACAGCGCCACACTGAGGACCGCACGTACCTCCACAGTTGCACCTTGATAGAGACTAGAGCCTAGCCCTTCAGCGGCTGCCATACAATCGCAAAAACCAGGATGTCCGCATGGATGTAAATCGCACCGACAAAGAGGATTGGTTACATGCATTGCGTTACTTGACTTACTTTGGCTTCGCTTGAGTTTCGTTGGTGGTTTCACATAACTTGACCCTGCCTGACTTGGTTTGACTCGGGCTTGGCTTGGCTTGACGTGTCTTGACCTCGCAAGCGACCTACTCGGCTCGTCTTGACAGCACGCGCCATGGCTTGGCTTGACTTTGCTTTGCTAACAGGTTTTACGGCGCCCTTCTTAATTTGAGGCCTCTATTACTTTACGCCTGCTTTCCTTGACCCGTCTTTGCTCAAGTATGAACAATCATGAACACAACAGCGACTTTTGGGCGTCGACCATCAGTCTGCAAAGGATTGCGTATACGCAGCGAACAATGCAAAACAGATCCGCTCTGCGAAAGTCTGCAGCAGGACAACCCTGCAGGAAGAAGGCCCACAAAAAAAGTCAACCATTCACTTGCACATCACTGCAAGCACGCAAGGTGTTTCCACACTTTTCAATCTTTTCTCGTTCGTCTGAGCACGCTAAAGCGGGGGGGGGGGGGCGCGCGTGTGCAGTTCAGTACGCCGTGAAAGTGCTTGCCAGACTCCCTTGATTGAGTACTCCACCGAGCCTTTCCAACAAAATGGTATCTAGGGACAGCAGTGAGCCAATCAGTGTTGCTACCCTTGGAAAACCCACGCGAGCCTTGGCCATTCTAGGCGTTCGTTTGACAGTCAGCGCTTACGCAATACAAACATACATCGTGTTCGATTGCAGCGCTGACTTGGCAGTGCTTGGGCAACGCAACGCAGGGCCTTCTCGGAACCTCTCTCTTGCGTGTTTCCAATGCTTGGACCCAGCGAACTCTGCAAGCGTGTTATACTGGGATGCTTCTGCAGCTCTGTGGCATCTTCATTTCTCTGGTCGGATGTTTTTTGCCGGTGTTCCGGTGGCGTGTGGGTGCCAGGTGATAGTGTCCAGGTGTGGTCTTTTGTCGGTGTCCTGGTGTCCTGCTCATGGCTCTGGCTGGTGTTTCGGCGTCCCGTGCCAGGTGCCCCAATGGAGTCTCGGCGGTGTCCTGCTATCCAGCAACGTGTAATCGAGCAAGGCTGACATCGTCAAACGACCAGTCGCTGGTGGACAAGCTTGGGATTGGGCGTCTCGAGCAACCGCTCTCTTGCAGCTTCACGTTTGTCTTGTCCAGCGTCAGTGCTACAAGCCGAAGAATACGGCAATATAGCAATCAATCCAAATCGCGCGCGCACAAACAGAAGCAATGGAGAGAATAGGCAAAAGGTAAATGTCCTTCAGAACGTGCGTGACAACACAGCTTGTTTCTTCGGCTGAATTGGGGGGATTTGTTCCCGTGAAACATGGAACAGCGCTCATGCAAGCAAACAGTCTTGAACAAACTGGTCATGCTTGAGGCGCAAAGAAGGTTTCCCTTGCAACAGGCGTGGAAGGAACCTATTTGCGTGGACCATTGCCGCCCACAGCAAACGCGGTCAGTCATAGGTGTTTTTGGGAAAAATAGATGGCCCTGGCAAACTGGAATAAGATCCATCTAAACCAGTGCCAAACTAACAACCAAACTAAACTAACCTAAACCAAACTAACCTAAACTAACCTAAAAAGGACACCACACTAACCTAACTAAACTAACCTAAAAAGGACACCTATGCTGATGAGTTGTAAAGTGCGCTCAGCAGTTGGCATCGCATCCCACCAGCTCCGCGATGGAGTCCATCCAGTCCTTGTAGCCCACAAGTGTCTTCACCTCGCAAACGGGGCCCAAACTTGACTCTGCGCCTCCCACCATCTTCCACCAACTAACATGGGTTTGTGCAAAAAGGCCAACTAACCAAGAGGAAAGCATTTCGAAAGGGGTCTGTGCACCAAACCATGTTAGCTGGCAGGGTAACTGCTCACGCACGCGTCTAAGGAAATGGCCTCAGGGGAGAGACAGAAATAGCCTTGGCTTCGGGCCGGTTGAAGCAGGAATCACATCATTTGCTTCCTCAACCATCAACAACCACACGGCCATGGGTTGCATAACCTATGGCGATCCCATTTTGGGGTGGATGAACATCCATTTGCCACCTATTTTGATGTTCACACCAGGGGTACAGGGTTTTGACCCACAGCCACATAATGTAGCTGGCTCTGGGCCTGATAGCGTCAAGCGCAGCCCGCGTCCAGCTTACTTACCTCGCTGTTGTAAAGAAAGATGAGAGCTACTTCAGCCAAGCAGCGCATGTCAAACTCGTAGTCTTCGATGGTTCGCCTGGCAACATCCGCCGGCCTCATAGCAATCAGGTGTGAGCAATCGATAGTCACAACGCTCTGCGCAAAAAAGAAACACCACCACTTTCCAAAACACGGCAGTGCTTTCGAATCGCTTCCTTCCTTTGGCTCTCTGGCACTTGCAACATCAAGCCTTTTCATGGTGCAGAAAGCTCGGGCAGCGGCAGCTCGCGCTGCCCGGACAAAAGCAAGGCCTGCGATGCATCACGAACGCGCTTTTGCCAGCAACGTTCAAGGAGAATGCGTTAGTTCCCTCAATAGCTTGTAGCGTCTCTCAGATTCCTCACCTCCAAACAAAGAGTGCAGCACTCTGAGATTTCGGCGAAGTATCTTGCAGCCATCTCCGCGCAAGCCTTGAGTTGTGAATTTGTGCTCGGGCGACGAGCGCCGAGACTCCATCCTATACATTCCACAACGATGGTCAAGGGACATAGTCCACGTGCATGTACCCACGTTCTTGCGATCATTCACTTCCAGTGATCACTACTAGCGCTTGTTGAGATACACGAAAATGTGTCAAATTTGGGTCTAACTTTTGTGTATGTCATAGAGAATATCAAGGAGTTTCTTCTGCACTCCAGGCTTCTCACTGAAGTTTAGCCAAAGGCGCTGGGATGCCACCGGTGGATGGCCGGACGAAGCCAATCCAAGCCATGGTCTTCCCAATCTGCAGAGCAAAGCGCGGTGCAAGGATGTGACTTGGAGAGTTGGAGAAAACTGGCCTGCTGAAAAACGGCATTTCGCACTCCTAGCAGCCCTAGCATATTAGGAACATCTGGGAGGATGGGCGAGTGAACGTATCAAAGTGCTAGCCAACTGGTGATGCTCACTCTCATAGAACCAGCACATATTTAGCACATTCATGTGATCAAGCTTGTGTCCGGCCCGTTCAGTGTCATGTGAACCTCGCGAAATGGCGCCTGCGGATGAAAGATGTGTTTGAAGAGCCGGCGCACGTTGTTGTCAGGGACTGACAGCGGCGCGTCGCTCTGGCCTCACCGTGGGACATGAATCCAGGAGGCCACTATGCGCAAAGACTCCTTGTGACGAAATGCCTGAAACTCAGGCACTCGCCACTGCGAAAATGCAACCGCACGCTCTTCTACTCCCTTCCCATCCGTTTCCTTCCCTACAGGCAAGCATGTCGGAACAAACAACACCAGTTGAGCCCAAGAGGCAGCTGCCTCATTGGCAAGGCAAGTCAACAGAAAAGCAAACCCTCCGAGCCATCTGATTGCTCTCCAAGCCTACTGGGAGGCAGCCTCACGCCCAGCCAAGGGTTGCTTCTCTGAATATCTAAGAAATATAAAGCCAAATCTGAACGCCAAACGCCAGTGGTCGCTCAAGAATGACACTTGCTGCTCCTCTTTCCAAAACTGCAGAGCAAAGATCGAGCGAGAAGCCAAACACGTGCTGCCACAACTCGGGCGCTCAAGGACTGTCATTCGTGCAGCGGGCAGCCCCTGCCATGGCTCACGTCCCGCGCCTATGTTGCCCTTGAAGAAGGGGAACACGTCACCTTTGCTGAGGCGTACATCGCTCTTTAACTTTGGCTGTGCTTGCGGTGCATTGTGGCGCCTGGCCGTATGCCGCTTGTGAAACTCTCAATGCCGCCGAGCTGCGATATCCCGTGCACATGACCAAACAGTCGCACTTCACTCGCGAGCCATCGCGGAACACAACGCTGTCAGCATCGACGAAGTCGATACCTGAAGCATATCACGCTGGATGTGGCAGGTTTCTGGCGCCACCCCAGGCGAAAGGAGTGCGCTTCTCAGCCTCACAAATAGGGGCGCGGCCAGTTGGGTTCGTGCTGATCCTGGCCAAGCGCACCCACACCTAGCCACCCCATGTATGCTCCTGCAGAATATGATGGAGTTCAAGAATCGTCTTTTGCAAGCTCCTTGTTTTGGGCCCCTTTTTGGGGTTCCATGCCAATCTGCAGGGGGCTACTGCTGGCTCTCTGCAACGCGCCTGCCCCGTGCGACATTCTCCAGAAACATCACATTCTTGCACGCAAACCTTTGCTGGCGGCGGAACATCGCCCCAGCAGCAACTCAAATGAACAGTGCCCCAACAGGTGAGGGTGAAACTACCCAACAAGAAACATACGAGGACACCTGAAACAACCGCCGGCGAAAAGGAGCTCAATCAAGTCAAGAATAGAAGCCTTAAGAATGAGATCTGACGCAACGCTGTGGACACACACACACACACACGCACAAGGCTTGTGTCAGAATCGGTGATCTTTTAAAAGCAACCCAACAAGACCTACCCACGCAGTCGTGCTGACAGGAAGCAAGCTTCATTTAAAAACACGATAAGACGTTTGATTGTCATCAGGAGCCAGCAGTATCCGACATCGTGCGCGAAGTCGACTACAAATGGCGTGTTGGTGCAGCTTTTCCTGCCCTGCCGTTACCACTCCCCTTACCCTGAGGAAAGGACGGTGAACAAAAAGGACAAGCTCAAGGCCCCTACTGAAGTTCTGCGGGGGCTTTTCAGAGGGAAGATGTATGTGCAAACAAAGCAAACAACAAGAAGCCTCGGCAAAACTCAAAACCCAACTGGCAGGCGTCCCCAGTCCGGTCTGTGCGTGTTCTTGAAGAATAGCCGCACATTGGCAAAAATGAAAAACCACGGGCACTCCACATGACAGAGCAGCGAAACACTCAATGCAGGGGACTGTGAGGCTACCAAAGTCCTGGGCACCTGTCAAAAGGAAAGAGAGCAAACAGAACAAACGGACAAGAAACATCAACAGGAATGAGCTTGATTGCATCAGTAGCGCCCCTCCCCCCCATTCCTCACTTGTGGAGACCTTTCCTAAAAAGCAAAGGTGAAAACAACAACCGCCGGCATCCCCAGCTAAGGACAAACGCGCGCGCGAACAGAGGCACACCAAGGTGGTTTTCATCTGCCGCGCAGTAACGCAAACACGGTCTATGTTGTGCCAGGTAGATTTAGGACGGGTGTAGCAGCTGGAGATTGAGCCTGGCAAACCAAAGGCCTACTCAAGTTTCGTGAACGAACGCAAACACAAGGAAAGAAACGTTTATTAAGAGGCATCAGCAGGACAAACTCTTGGATAATTACAAACAAACAACAGCACACATCCCCAGCTAGGGAAGAGAGCTTGAACAAACGGAGGCAAACCAAAGGCCCCTACTCAAGTCCCGCAGCGAGCTTTGCAAGGGAAAGACACGGAAGAAAAAGAAGAAGGACTAGCAAGGAAGAGCCTGGTCGCCTCAGTAGCACCCCTCAATCATAACTTGTAGGGATCTCCAAAAGAGAAAGTTGCAAAATGCTATATCACCCGACGGGAGAAGAAATGAACCAACGAGGGCATGTGGAGCCTTTCCAGAGGAAAGAATGCAAGCAAAAGAAAGCAATAAGAAGCGTCAGCAGAGTCCATCGCGCACAGCTTCTCACCAGGTCCATTGCTACACGTGCCGCACGCGTTTTCACACACACACGCACACATGTAAGAAAACACCCCACGCCCATCTCTGCTCATTGCACGCAGCCGCGCGTGGTAACTTCCTATTGCTTATGGCAAAGAGACCGATATTCTACCTGACAGATACATAACATTGGTCGGCGGTCTGAGCCAGAAGCGTTCAAGTATGGCATGTTCAGTCAATGTCAAACCACTAGGCGCCCGGCTTCTGTCCTAGTTCTTGCTGGCCGGAGCGGTTGCACCTGAAGCATTGAACGATTGGCAAGACAGCTTGCGGACCGTTTGGCCAGGATTGAGGACAGCTCTCCTTCCCTCAGTGATTGGCTGCTCCGCGCTCGCTCGTGAAAAAACTTGTGGCATCGCCCTCACAAGACAGGAGTTGGAATGGCAAGTCCTCTGCGTCACTCCGGCAAGGATCCCGTTCAAGCAAACGATTCAAATATCCGGTCATATCCGGTCACCCCTCTCAGGCAGATTCCAAGCATAGATGAGGCTTGCCACCAGCTGGGAGTACGGTGTATCCTGCACCACTTCTTGCGCTTGCCGTGGCGCAAGGCATGCGTCGTGCTGGAATGGCGGGGCAAGACTTTGGCTTCATTGGAGGCTGTTGTTGCCTCTGCGTGGGTGGTTCAAGTACATTCGTCCTTGTCCAAGTAGTTGGCAGAAGCAGCTTGATGGAACGCGTCTTCCTTGTAGGGGTGGTCCCCTGTCGCGCACGTGAAGCAATTCAATTGAATCCGAGGACACTGCTTCAAAATGAAATGCAAAGACCGAAGGGAGGCCACACCCCCCTTTGAAAGGGGGCAAAGGGGGGCTCTATGCTCCTTTTGCAGAGCCATCTGCTTCCTGGCCTGTTCCCAAGAAGGGAAAAAGCCAGAAGAGCAATGCCTGGCGTTCGATGCGAATCGACGTTCAAGCTCAAGGCAAAGGACCCGAGGAAAGTCTCAAATTGCAAGCTACAAGTAGCACTCGCAACAGAAGCATTCGAACTCCCTTTCGCTGTATCTTGGTCTGAGCGTCAGACGGCCAAGGTGCACATGAGGCGGTTGAGGAAGTGCTTCAACCTCTCTGCATGAGCGAGCCGTGTGGCTTTTTACTGCTATGTTGCTTCCCTTGTTCACACAGCTGCTTTTCAGCCGGATTCCAAGCTACAGTTTTTCTTCTATTGCGCATGAATGACTCACACAAATATTTCGCATGAGCTTTGCCTGCCTCCTGTAGTGCCTCCTCGGGACGAGCAGGAAATCGTGGCGAAGGTGAGACCTGGGCATGGCAGCGACGCGCAGCCAAGCAACTGGAGCTCTCTTTGGTGCCGCAATACCTTTGCAGCTGAGCATGGCACAAATTTCACCCGGCTGAGCATGCAGCGTGAAGGCGTCGGAGGAGCATCCCAGCGGATTCTGATGGAACGGACGAGCCTCAGTTCAACATCAGTCGTGTTCAGATTTGGCCGTCGGTCAAAACCAAGGGTGCCATTTTGGGGTAGGTGCACGGTGAATTCACCACCCATTTTAGCCTATTTTAGTGGTTGGATTGAAATGTTCGCTGGGGTTACGATTTGGGTTTTGACCCATAGCCAGTTGGTCCTCTTGCCCAGGGAGAATTTGTCTGAGCCCTGAGCCAGCCGTGGAATCAAATAGGGATAGCTGCGCAAGGCCAGCACCTCGGCGGGTTCACTGCTTGGGACGTGCTTCGGCTCAAAGGAATCGACGAATCCGCCCCTTGACCTCGACTTCCACCGTGGACGATGCGTCTAGTGAGAATGGACCATCTATATCGATCTGTCACTAGGCTGATGCCATTTCCGGGGGGTTGCCGGCTGGTTGACCGGCTGCACGCAGAAATCTCAGAGGGGCCCCCCTGGCCCATGGCGGTGGAGGTGGCCACCTCGGACAACATTTGAGTTGGCCGACCATTTGTCTCTCTCCTCCTCTCCCCTCGTTTCTCCTTCTGTCTATGTCTCTCTGTCTCTCGTTCTGAAGTGGACATGATGCGGTCTGAACTTGCATCGGCCATGCAAACAGGAGCTAGAGCCTGACACTGCCACAGTGATTCGAAACTTCAATTTGTGCCAGAATGCCTGAGACATTTCTTCATCCTTGGGCGCTTTGCTGTTCTTTTCGCGTAGAATTTATTCCTAGAGTACTAAAATGGTCGACCCAGAACCACGCAAAGAACTAAGAAGGCGGATATCCGCAGCTATTTATGGTCGGGATTGTCCCTTACTCACCTTGATCTACCCGAATCGGTTTTGAGCAAGTGGCTCATGTCTCGCCTGGGCCCCCCAGCGTCTGAGATCTCGCGAACCAGGTCAGCGCCGCTCTCACCGAGCCCCACAACCACACAGTCCTGGCCACTGCAATGGACGACGATTCCGCCGCTTTTTGGGCAGCTCTATCAACTAAACTAGACAAGGGAAGCGTCTGATGCTGACCAACAACTCACTGGACGGGGTGAGGTGTTGGCATTTCCTATAAAACTTCGGAAATGCCAGAACGTCGCTAAGCCAACTGCTGCCCTTTTGTGCTCAACGAGCTCTGGTGGCCAAAGGGTCTCCGGATTTTGCGACTCAGGCGAGTGACTCCGAGTGGTGTCGCTCGTATTGTGAGGTTCTGGATTCAAGGGGTCTTTCTCACAGGCCTCTGACAATGCGAACAAGGAAGAAGGGCGAGACAGGAAAACAAAAACAAGATAGAGGAAATATGCAATCGGCGTCTTCCTCCGGAATCCTTTCCCAGCATTTTGATCGTGAAATTTGACTTTGTTTCAAGCAAAGCTGTTTAGCCCAGGCTCCAAGGGGTTGGGTTGCATCATCCTGTGCTTCTTGATGCTTTGTTCAGTTTGTGATTGAGCTGCTGAGGATTGGCAGCTTCTCATCGTTGTTTTGAACCACGTTGGGCTCTGGGACGCCGGAGTGGGTCATGGGGCTCATGTGTGCTGTCCGCTGGTTCTCCAGTCAGTGTCAATGCATTTGTCGAGTTCGTTTTCGGAGGGTGCAGTGCAGTGGCACTCGTTGAAGCTTATTGGATTTCGAAAACGACCACATGCAAGCACCCTTAGTTTTTTTTTGTAGTTTGGACGATACAAAGTGTTTTCTGCATGTCCCTTGATTTCGCAACAGACTCCAGGATAATATTCCTTTCATGGAATCTCCACGGATCACAAACGGTCTCAACATAGCTGCCTTTTGCGTGCCTTTTCCATGCGCGGAAAGCGTTGGCATCAGCGTCGCTGTGTTCGTGGCCCTGGTGCGCTTACTCCTCAAAGAGTGTCGGCGGCTGGTGAACGCTGCGCCGCACAGTACGCTGCTTGAAGGAAAGAGCGAAGGAAACAGAACCTGGCATCAAATCTTGTTTTGAAGGAGAAGACGGGCGAAACCCCAATCCACCTCAAGTTTCAAGCAAAGAAAGGCCAGGCTCCTCTGAGCAAAAAGGTCAAGCAATCCGAAGCTTAGCATCTTCTGGCCACTTGAATCCTTTGATGGAAGCTCAACGGCTTGTGATGTCTAAGGCAACATGCAGGCTCGAACGCCAGCCCACCCTGTCCGAATGGCTAGTACATTTCGCAGCTTTCGGAAGAATTACTGTTGACAAGTGGAAGGCGCAAACTTCTGGGGATGTCCTTGCCCTCGAAGGGCTTGTTGTTCTTGTAGCTATTGCCTTGGCTTAGCTCGGAGCCACACACCGCTCCCACACGATCATTGCGAGCACTAGACAGGTTTCAACCAGAACGCAACCTCGCTATGGCCGCAAACCATCGCAAAACTCAAAGCAGCGACTCCAGTGCTATCAAGGCACTGTGAACAACCTGGCTGAGACAGGAGCGGTCTACAATTTCATGCACTGTCAATTGGCCAAAAGCTATGTTCTCGGTAAAATGGCAACTGATGGAAGCATGGACAATGCAGGCAGAAACTTCGTTCTGCAGATTCTGAATGTTAACATATGGCTGTGGGTCAAAAATAGGTACCCAAAATGGAACCTTAGTAAATGGAAACATGGACTAAACCCTGCGGTCCCCGAGTGGTTTAATTTTGACCCACACCCATATCATCTCAAGTCCAAATCAGCGGGCAGGGGGGCAACCGGCCTGGCCTGTCCCTTGAAGCTATCAATTCCAGGAAAGGAGGGCTGGTTGACTGCTTGATGTGCGCCGGAGCACACAGCCTCGGAACTTCAGCGGCATGGGTCAGCAAACCAATGACAAACAACATATGAGTCAAAGTCAACACCCTGTATAAAGATGGTTGGTTGATCCAGAACCGTGTAAAGAATTACTAAGCTTCATCTACCCGGGTTTTGAGCAAGTGGCTCATATTAACATGGTATTTCAGTCGCGCCAACAGTTGCCAGCTGCGAAACCACACTCATGAATCGCGTTTTGTGCTGGGCGCCGGGCCACAGCATCAAAAACGCCTCTGTCCACCAGCTGGCCAGAAGCGTCTTGGGTCGTCACACGCCACTGGCCTGATGGCTTGATTGCACAACTCCTGCTTCAACAGCCACGGGCAAGATTCGTCTGTGGTATTCAATGGCGAAGCATCCGTCGCTCCAGACTCCCCCCCCTTCCTCGCATGCACCCATCGCTGCCTGGAGCGCCTTCAACAGAGGCGACCTTTGCAGGGGCATGACTCTGCAAAGTGATTGCTGTTTAGGGGAAAAACGATTGCCATGGACCAGCACATGCGTTCATGCCACCCTGGTAAGGCTCTGGCAGCTGTGCTGAATGAAATGTACCTCAACCAGGCTGCTGGCGACCAATCAAAGCGCAGTCGCTTCAAATTCGTGGCCGTACATGTTTGTTGTGTGGAAGTGTTTTAACATCTGCATAGTGCATAGATATCTATACATAAGCTCCGCCACCTGCCGGCCTTTGTGTGCTTGAAGTGAGCACATGTAAACGCACACACCACGCGTATGTCCTCAGCATGGGGTTGTTTGACAACGCTTTTGGAATGGAAGGGGTAAAGCCCCAGGCAAGTAATACAACAATGTGCAGGTGCGCTCCTTGTAGATATTCCATGCCCCTGGGTCGGATTGGCTGGCGAACTGCTAGGGGACGTATTGCAGGACTTTGGGATGGCTTGTGGATCGACCAGCCACGCCACAGGACAAACCAAGGATTACGAGACCGGTGTCAAGACTTGCTGGAGGGCGAATGATAGGACAAATTCACGTGGCAACATCAAGACTGGAGCTTGCACGTCTATCTAGGAACTAGAAGTCGCATCATCATTCGTGCCAACCTCTGGCCACGCCCTGTCTTGCCGAAATTTGAAATGAGCACTCTTGAACTCTACTTGTATGCCTTTTGCAGACTGGGGCTGTGATGTTTCCCTTGGCTGGTCAAAAAGTTGCAAATAGCCAATGGACTGGTTGCTGCTGAAAACGAGCTGCAAAAGGAATCAAGCAAACTTTTGTTTGTGACATTTGGCCTCACAAACCTCCCAAATCCTGAGACTGCTTAGTTTCTTTTGGTTTGTCCAGTTGTTCAAAGAGCTGCTTGGACTTTTAGAGATTCCCCAGGGTTGAAAGTGTTCTTAGAGGCTAGGAGTTGTAATAATGTTGTAATGGCTTTGGTGACCTAAACTGCGTTGTGCTTCAGCTGGAATTTCCGCTTTTTTGGTCCCTCTTGCAGGTTGTCTTCTCACCCGATTGCATCTTGAGAAGCACTTTTTGGGAGTAACCGTGTCGCAGGCAGTGGCTGGGATGCTGCAGGGAGGCAAGGGCTCCAATTGGATTCCTGGAAGTCTGGCATAGTGTGGTTCTAGAAAGTGCCTTGTAGAACCTGCAACAATCTATGCAACATCACACTATCTTTCAGCAGAGAAGGCGACAAACAAAGAGGTTAGGTGGAATTCATGAGCAAAACGTTGAGCACCCAGGCAACCAGCATGCTCATGTCAGCTAGCGATGCTGGTCTCCAGGCCTTGACAAGCCAAACTGCCTCACGTACTCCTCCAAATACCTGCACTCTCTGCGACTCTGCCCCCCCCACATGGTTCAACATGCTTGTGGGTGGCCTGACCTCGGCCGGCCTCTAGTCTTTTCAGTGTCATCCCCGCACGCAAAGCAAGGATTGCACGTTGAATCCGGGCAAATGGGCGCCAGCCAGCAGTAACAAATCTCCACTTAAGCTTACGAAAACACTTCGTCCACCACGAAATCCATCCCTAACTTTACGAAAATGCTTTTCATGTTCCAAAATCTATATTGGACTCTCCCGGAGCTGCGCCTCTTGTACTCCGTGTGGTGCCAGTGGTAGCGATGCCTGGCATCTCAGCCATGAGAAAGCGGCAAAACGGTCGCAAAGCAAACTGCATGTTGGAGGCAGGCAAATGAGCCACCCAGCTCGCACCCTTTCAGCGACTGGACATTTTGACCCACCCTCTCGTGCTCTCGAACGCCTCCCCCCGAAATGCTGGCTCACCCCTTCGGCGGCATGTCGGAGAAGGCCATGAAGTAGTTGCTGATGGTGAGGGTCGCATTGTCATACCTCACCAGACAAGTCAGTCGGGCCTGCAAATCTTGGGCTGATTTCCATCCCGAAAAATGCTGCTGCGGTTTTCTGCTACACTGTCTTTCTTGGCACAACCCTCCAGCGCTTTCCATGCTCAAAAGAGGGGCGCAGCTCAGGGCAGAATCAATGCACCAACCTTCCTGCCAAAGTACACGCCGGTCTTGTTCACGCCATAATTAAAAAGGCCTCGCTGACTCAGAGTCGTGTCCATGTTCTGTGTCAATCCTTGCAAGACTCTTCGCAAATCGAGCCCTGCCCTGCAAGCCTCCGATATCGCTATCCTTCTCAAAGCATTCCAGCCGGGTAATCCCGGCGTCCTGTGCAAAGCAAACATCGACGAGCCTGAGCAGCAAAGAACAGGACGGCGGATCCCTGCATTATCACCAGTCTTTTTGCCAAGCAGGCTTGCAACGCTGCAAGCAAGCTGCAGCCTCGCATGCTCTTGCGGCATCAAACAAAATCAGTATCGGTGGTCCGCGAAACCACAGCCTCCGCAAGCCCTGCCATGTCATGTTGTCTGCAATGAACATCCCAAAGTCCTGCAGCTGCTTGAGGGTCGTCAAGCCCGCAGCGCCAGCGCCGATGACGCAGCTGCGCGAAGGCAACATTTTCTTCACTGACCCTCCCGTTGCAAAATCTTGGGGGCCGTCATGTGAGCCACGTCAATATAGATTCTGCCCTTTTGTTTGGTGAGTGAGTAACCTACCTTTTACTAATGCAGAAAAATGCGACTGTACCCCGACATCCCCATACATACTACTATAGGTTACAGGGAATAGAGGAAAAGGAATGACCGGATACCTGGGGGGGACAATTCAGAGGTTCCTATCTGCAAGCACTGCCATCAGCAAAGACTTTCACATAATTTTCTTAACCTGTCATACCAAGCCGTGGCACACGCGTGGCTGCGCCGGCAGCTGAGTGATATTCATGGCAGCGACGGATTTACTGGTATCAAACAATTTATCGAGCTGATCTTGGTATGAGTTCGGTTGCTATTAAACCCTGCGCTGGCAACGTAGTCAAGGAGACATAACTGATATTCGACGAGCCCATGAATCAAGCTTGTTGGGAGTACTTGCTCGGCACCACGCTTTGTGGGTACGTCCAACAACTCCTCTAAGTTAAGCCATTGCAACTCGCTGTTCATTGCCGCGGTGCTTGAAGAACACAAACAACTGCAGAGCCTCGGACGGATGTCAGCCCGCCAAACCTCACAAAAGCTTAGATTCGAGCTGCTCCTTCTACAAGCTCATGGCACGCGAGCAGCTCTTGCGCTTGAGTTTTGTCACGCATTTGCCTTGTGGGCACAGTGCCCTCAGCCCATTGCCCTGGCTTTCAGGCATGGCGCCGTTTCACTATGTACAGCGGCAGGCACTTCATGTCAGGCACTTCGGTGGTTGAGCACTGGCGGCAAGAAAGTCATAAGATTGATCATGCTGAATGTTTGCCAACATGCTCTTGCCCAGGCAGTTGTGGTCTTAGAGCGAGAGGATCACAAACACAACAAGAAAACAGAAAAGAGGTGCCGAGAGAGAAGAGAACTGCGCCACAAAACAGCTCACGTTGAAGCTCCTGGCGTTGCAACCCAACTCGGTTGCGCAGCTCTTGCCGCCTCCTAACTTTGATGTCGTCAACTGCTCAAAGAGCCGGTTGGCCAAGTTTGCTGGGATATCACGCAGCACAAACAAGTAGGAATAACTGCAATCTCAATCATCGCTTTCGTCCTTGCTGCCCTCTCCCGCTCTCTCTGGCCCTTCCCCGTTCCCATAGGCAGGCTGATGAAGTTCCATTGTGGAGGCAACGTGAGGCAATCCTTCTGGCACTCAAAGCCCTTTTCACAGGGATCCTTACATTATACACCTGAACATTGCCTTGTAAATGGTGGCTTCCCTTTATTTTGGTGTTGAAAAAGCCGGCCGGCCTCTGGCGCGCAAGCGCGCGATCCTCGGCTCCTCCGTTGCGAGCAGCTGCGCCAAAGCCCGGCGCCTCACAAAGTGGGTGCTGCCTTGGAGTCTCCAGGTTGATGGCCTTACTCAAACCTCCACTTTTTGACTACCCCTGCTTAAACCCAGGGTTTCTTCTGGGGGAATGAGCCACTGGGTTTAAGTCGAGCCCTGGCCTCACTTGGTTCCTCAAGCCAACAAACAGAACCACTTCCTCAACAGCCTCAACACCGGACATGGGCATACCACAGTCCTTTCAGTGGAGGCAAAGAGTAATACACTGGCCTGGGCTCATCGCCGGCGTCTTCAGCCTCCTTGCAACATGGAGGGCAGGACGCCAAAGGCAACTGGAAGTGACCATTCGCATAGTTTTCCTCAAACGAAAAAGCGCATTTTCGCACCTTTTCGAAGCGTTCATAACAAAACACTAGACACTGCACCCCTTGCATCTTGACACCGCACACCGGCTTAACTCCTGCAAGCGGAGCCGCAAGGTGTCCAAGGCTTTCCCCGCAGCGGTCACCTTGCAGCCAGGCAAACAACTAAGCCAATGAAATCAAATGTATTTGGACACATCACTAAACGTGCTGACAACAATAGAAAGGGAACCAACATTATATCGCACAAAGCAAAAACTTGTGCAACATCAACAAGTCTCTGCGCGGCTTTCCACTTCGGCCCCTCAGCCCCCTCGCGGCCGCCTGCGCATCCTGCGCGTCCGCCTCCGGGTCCTCTAGGACGAGGCGTCCGGCGCCTTCTGTCGGGGCCTGGACGTTCAGCACAAGTGTGCTGAGGGACACAAATCCGTTCGCAGTGGAAAACATGGCCGTAAATCAACACCAATGGGATCCCATTTTGGGGGGATTGGTGAATTCACCACCCATTTTAGAACCTATTTTAGTGGGGATTGGGATGTTCACTGGGGGTCCGGGGTTTTGACCCACAGCCACATGGGAACCCACGGTTTGTTGGTATTTACAGGGGAGTCAAATTCATTCCAGGGATTCTTAGGTGGTGCGAAATGGATTTCGTCCATCCACAGTAGCACAAGTGCTGGTTGCAAAAGCACCAGCTGAGTCATAATCAATACCCGGTATTAAAATGGTCGACCCAGAACCATGCAAATAATTAAGAAGGCGGCAGCTATTTATGGTTGGGATTGTCCCTTACGAACCTTCATCTACCCGGGTTTTGATTGTGGCTCAGCTTTTTTTGCACCAAAACTCATGGACAAAACAACATGCAACATCCATCTGCAAGCCTCTGGTGGATACCTCTGTGCTACCGCCTTCCGCCAGTGCTGAAACTCCGACTGCACCTGCCCAAGTGTGCCCATGCGGTCTCTCCCAGCAAATTATGCACTGCGAAGAGGCTGTCTCTGGCACTCAGGCGAACTTGAGCTGAGCGCAGCAGTCTCCAGCTTCTTCTCAGCGTGCTCCAAGTGGCCAATCTCACGCCTGGCAGGCACACGCGTGCACACCAAGACGCACACACACACACACACACACACACACACACACACACACACACACACACACACACACACACACACACACACACACACACACACACACACACATATATGTACATACCCCCACGCACATACCACCATATACATACCTTACACACACGCACGCACGCACGCACGCCACGCACACGCACGCACACAACGCGCACGCACGCACGCACGCACGCACGCACGCACGCACGCACGCACGCACGCACGCACGCACGCACGCACGCACGCACGCACGCACGCACGCACGCACGCACGCACGCACGCACGCACGCACGCACGCACGCACGCACGCACGCACGTACACACACACACACACACACACACACACACACACACACACACACACACACACACACACACACACACACACACACACCGAGGCACACCAACTCAGAAATGCACAGGCCGACACAGGCAAACAGACATTGACATACGAAGCACAACAAAGACATAGACCCGCACTTGTTGGTTGATAAGACCACCAAGTATTTCAGGGCACTGCTTGCTCACCACACGCGGCGACATCGATCTTCAAGAGTAAGTAGTCTGAAGTTTGCAATGGGGGAGGATGCGACGTGCCTGGACCATATCAAACACACACACACAAAACAAAACAAAAACAAAACAACGAGACACACACACACACACACCCTCACAAACACGCAAGCACACCAACTCTCCAAACACAAACAAGCAAACACACGCGCACACAAAGCAAGCGCGCAAACCACGCAAACACAAACAACACATGCAAACACAAACATACAACAAACACACAAAACAACAAAAGCCAGAAAGCAAGCAAGCAAGTGAACAAACAAACAAACAAAAAAACAATCCAAACAAGCAAGCAGGCAAACAAGCAAACACACACACACAGAGACATACAACCACGCAGAGACACAAAGAGACACACAAACACACACCTCACGGACGAATGCCCTCACACAGGCAGGCACGCACTTGCTCACGCACGTGCGCACGCAGGCACGCACTTGCTCACGTACGCAAGCTCGCTCGCACGCATTCACTCACGCACGCACTCACGCACACCCATACAGATTTGAACATGCGCGCAAAAAGAAATCGATCGAATGGGGTGCAAAACTGGATGAAGGTGGTGGAAGACTTGGGGTACACATTCTCCCATTCGATCTGCGGTTACTTGGGTGCGGCTCAAAATTAAACAGGAGGGGCAAACCGCAGGTTTTGGTCGTTTCCAATTACCAGGGCAAGCCATTTTGGAATTCCGGATTTTTGAGCAGCCACTTTCTGCGTGCGCAACTGGGCGGCCCAACTTGAGCTCCTTGAGCCGAGCGAAGTCCAGCTCGTAGCTGGGCGCCGGAGTCGTGCGCTGAATGCGGCGGCTTTTTGGCGTCCCTTTGCGTGATATGCCCATGGGTCAAAACCCAAATCGTACCCCCAGAGAACATCAACCAATCCCCACTAAACTAGGTTCTAAAATGGGTGGTGCAACTGTCCCAAAATGGTACCATTGGTTTTGACCCACGGCCATATGTTGAAGGGCAAATCAAAGCGCCGATGTAAGACATGCCTCGACCAGCAAAGGCCTACTCAGCATGGAGTTTTTTCTTCTGCCGGGGGGCAGCCGCAAGCAAAAAACAAGCTCAAGCTGGCAGGTGTCAACCCCACCCTCAAAAACCCAACCGGACAAGTTGCAAGCTCACGACTACCCAAAGAGGTGTGCTCAACAAAAGGCATACCGGTTCTTGGCTCCAGGCCGCTGTCGCTTCTCGTCAAAGAGCTGCAAAAGCCGGGGCTCCTGACTGCCAGCAGAAGCCATCTCATGTGTCATGGCCATTGCGCAATGCGTTTCATAGTAGCACTCATGCAACACCCGTTGATGTACGTGCTCCAAAGGCTTGCAGGGGTGTTGATCGATCCTCCACGAACTCCCCCAAACCAGCTGGAGCTGCTGGCATTTTGGGGGCCCAGCAAGTTCAGAGATTATTTTTCCTTTGATATGTTCGCTGCAGTGCAGCAAGGTGTTGCGAGTCCTCATGGGCCAGCAACCCCGCCAGCGTCTTGGCGCGCTGCGCCGCCGAGGGGTCCACAGCAGCTTCCTCCTGCGCCTGTTCGGTGAGCAAGGCTGCAGACCCGAGTCCGCTCTTTGCGCACACGTGTGGCCATGGGTCAAACGCCGTACCCCCAGTCCAGTAAACATCCAAATCCGCACGAAAATAGGTTCTAAAATGGGTGGTGCAACTGTCCCAAAATGGTACCATTGGTTTTGAACCATGGCCGTGTCGTACAATTCAGAAGCCAAAAACACACGTCTGTATACATATAACTCTGTGCGTGCATGGGTATATGATGCTATGCTGTGCAATGGTATCGATCTTATTTCATACGATGCTTTGGTTTGCGTGTAATTTGCTTCTACAGTCAGGATTCGGAGTGAATGAATGATGAATGAGTTGGACGCTGCTATCCGTCTCCCGTCCAAGAAGCACCTCCAATCTGTTTAAGATGTATCCTTTTCCTTCCTTTCCATTTTTTCCTTTCCTTTTCCATTTTCTAATTGTAATAAACATATTGTCCTTCTCTTTCCATATCTTTATTATTGGTTTCTTTAGGACAGATGCTTGGATTGAAGGAGTAAACAAGTGAAAGGAATGGTTTTCCCGTACATGTCCTTCCTTCACCATTCAGAATGAACACTGTGAATGAAGGCATATCCTAGAGAGATGAACTCGGTGGGATGTGAGAGCGAGATTTCGAGCGTTTGGACGGCTTTTGGACTATTCTTGTGTCTGAGAGAGCGGAGGCTACAGTTTCCTCGTCCATCCACACTCTCTCTCTCTCTCTCTCTCTCTCTCTCTCTCTCTCTCTCTCCGAATGAGCGAATGGAGAAATACGGAATGGCTCTATTCTCTGCGTTCCCTTTATCATCCCTCTATCTCATCTGGAATGACCCGACAAACGAAGAAAAGGAGGGAAGAGAGAGAGAGAGAGAGACAGAGAGGGAGATAGGAAAGGGATGATAGCGGCTCAAAAGCATTCCATAGGAGCTGGACGCGGGAATGCAATATATCATTCACACTTTCCTTTACAGCTAATAATTGATGATCCTAGCTCCAACCGCAAACATGTATAAATGAAATGATAGGTGAGAGAGAAATAGAAAGGAACAGATATGAAAGATGATAATGACAGAGATATGAAACAATATAAGAATAGAGACATAATAAGATAAAGACATACTACATGAAACCAACATAGAAAATAATTCATGGTACACACTTTTACGGAGAAGCTTTTATAGCTATCATGTCCCTTCATCATATTACCCAACCCTATCCTCCATTCTCCCACCACCTCCTTTCTTTTGTCCATCTGGTGGCTAAGAAAGGAATGGGTGATGAAGGACGAAGGAAAGCCAACGATTAAAACGCTGGACTTATATAATTTCTATGCCACTATTTTACTATTGGTTCATTCACTAGCCAAAAGATGTAATCACGAAGGCGTAGGAATCTGTTTCTGACCTGAATTCATCTTTGGAACCTCTGGTACATTAAAATCAATCCTTGTATGAATGGAATGGCATTCATCAGGAAATAGGATTATATCTCCAGAAAACCAGAACTTCTAAAAAAATATCAGCATTCCACCGCATGGCTTTCTTCTTATATTCTTTTTAGGAATGCGTGGCATGATGGGAGGATTCGGAGATAATTTTGAACCTATCTTTCAAGGATCTCCAGAAGTTTCATATTGTAGAGTCAATCATTTATCCCCCATAGTTCTTTTGCGTTATATCTTTCCTAATCCTTTCTTTAATCTGGCACAGGATGGACGTTATGTCCACCACTCTCCAGTCCTTTTATGACTTTATCACCTGCAAGTACAGCACGCATCATATTTGGATTTTTAATCTCTGGTATAATTTTGTGTCTTGCATCTCTTAGCATTCGGACAAAAATTCTGAATCAGAGATCTGATCATCTTTTATTAAAGACTATCCCATGGTTTCCTTGCTCTTGCTTCATTACAAATGTCATGCGTTTATGAACATTACCCATCTTGCCTGGTACACTTGTTTTCACGTTGCCTGATCTTCATTCCAATATAATTTTAGGTGATCCAATCTTTGGAGGAGATCCTGAACTCTATCAACATGTATTTGTCTTCTTGGACATCCATAAGTTTCAACGCTTCTATCAATAATCCTTACCATGTCATCGATTTCTCTTCTTCTTGGAAGTCTTCTTTGGGGACATCATATGTGTACTGTAGGTTAGAAAGTGATACGTGATACAAGAGCTTATGTTACAGGAGTTGCAATCGTGATATCTTGACCACCTGGTACAAACATCTTCAATTGGCTGTGGTGTAATGCAGTGCAATGCATGTCATGCCCATTCGACACACACACATATACATACATTCTCAATTCCTCACTGCCTTACTCAAACAGACATGTGACAAAGGCTGGCTTGGCGCAGCCTGCCGCAACTTTTCGCTCAACGTTGCCAATGCTTCCTGCACCTGACGCCAGGAAACTCGAGAACCTTGAAACCCAGATCGTCTTTTTCATTCAAAGTGAAATCCATGAGCTCGTGGTTGCCTTCAACTCCATGTCCCCCCTTCAGCTCTGATGTTGGGCAGGAAGCACCCATTCATGAGTCGTAAATCGGCATGCGCTCCCGATCTCACAGGCCTTCTGCTTGGCTTCGTTGGTCTTCTGAATCTCTTCACCCAAAGCCTGGGAAAAAGGAAGGAATGACACGAACGGCCCAAATTCCCTTGACCGCGCCTTCGCCTCCTCCATGTGCTTTTTCCGATCCTGTGCCAAGATGGATGCCTTGAAATTGGGGACTCTTCCATCTCCTTGGTTTAAACTGGGCTTTATCTTGCAAGTCACGATTCAAAGCAACCAGAGCGGAGCTCCCCATCTTGAGAAAAACCTATGCATGCTTTCAACAGTGCCTAAATGCATGTGACCCGACCATTCTCGACATCTTCGCGGAGAAACGTGAGCATTGCTGATGGTGCATGTTGAAGAAACAGTGTTTGAGATTGGCTCGAAGAAACTGCAACCCAAACAAACAAGTGCTCTAAGACTCAAGCTCAACCCTGATGTGATGCCAAAGATCAGGACATGTCAGAGAACGCCCGCCGCCAGTGGTCGGTTTACACTGCGTGCGCCTGGCGGCCCAAAAAAAGAACAACACCCTGAAACAGACTGCCTTTGGCAGAGAGTGAAACTTACACTCACCTGGCCATGGGTCAGAAGCCCGCACCCCAGTGAACATCCCAATCCCCACTAAAATAGGTTCCAAAATGGGTGGTGATTTCACCTACCCCAAAACAGTACCATTGGTTTTGACCCACAGCCACCTGGCTCGCCGTTACCTTGCTCCGGCTGGGCGTAAAGGACCCGAAACGGCTCAGTCTTTTCGGCTCTTGACAGCTGGGATGACGTTTTCAATCAGGGGTGCAAACGCTGACAAAAGTGTTTAGCTTGGTCCAGAAGGCAATGCATGCTGCCGAAAAAGGCAGATGACAGGTCTCATTTGGCATGTTCTGCCAGGATCCTTCCTTCAAAATGAGGAGCCGACAGCCAGCTGACGGCGCAGGGCTCTCAGGGCTGAGCACGGCAAACGAGCTGCGTTCCAAACACGGAGCTGAGCTCGGCACGTTGGCGGATAGCCATGCACAGGAGTGTCTCGCCAGCATAGGGAAGACAATTCACGTTCATTAGTTTTAAGTGCAAAACAAAATATATGATAACAATTTGCACCCATTAATATTACAAAGCAGCATAGAAATTAAACATATCATCAAATTGTCCAGAAGCATTTGTCGCAACTGTGGAACCACAATGTCAAGCAGTTATCTGCCTATGCCAGCGGCACGCCCCATCTTCCTTGCCAAGTACTTCCGCTGAGCTGCGGGAAGCATTGCTCATTGCTCAGGAATGTCATGAAACAGTTTCCTACAGCAAGCACATTGCAGCGGCAATAGCCTGCCATGCCAGACTTGGAAACAGGGTCTGTTGGCCAAAACGAAGGCTGACGAGGTGAAGCGCTCAAATCCTCCCAACCATGCGACCATGGCGCCCTCCATCTCGATCCAATTTGAAAAAATATGTTTCGCGCCATGGACATCTTAAAAAGCGCGCGGCTTCATGGTGCTCACAAAGTTCCTGGAGGATTCTGAGTCCTCGCTGATAATGGAGAACCTGTCAAGGCGCAAAGCTGGAGCAAGCAACCTGCAAGACTGCAGTGCCGAGTCTATCGGCTTGTCAAAGGTGCGCCTCACCAAGCATAAGACAACAACACCCACCCCAACCAATTACATGTCAGGCTTTTTTTACAGGTGGACACCTTGTTCCCTTATTCTGCTTTACAATGTTTTTTGTTCCTCGAGGATGGCGGCCAAACAGGCCGCGAGCCTAAAACGAGCCCCTCTGCAGAACTGTTAACTTTCAGTACTACGGGTTTACGGTTACAACCCTTAAACTCAAGGAGGTGGCGGTGCCCAAATCTTAAGCACACGCCCGTACTTCAGCACAACCCCAATTGCCTAAACACAGGGGGGGGGGGGCGCCTTTTTTGAGGCATTGATTCCCCCGAACGTCTTGCACAAAGCAGTCTTGTTTGACCAGCGCACACGCCAAATCAGTGATACTGAGGCATGGACTTCCTAAAAACCACAGCAACTGTTTTTTTGTTCAATCAAAACAATCAAACAAGGACAGAGCCCTCCCCTTCTACTTAAGCACTGGCGGGGGATAGGGGGTACTCCAGTTTTGGGCACCACCCCAAACAAAGAGTTTCAGGAATACAGGTTATACAGGGATCCTTACATTATACACCTGAACATTGCCTTGTAAATGGTGGCTTCCCTGTATTTTGGGGTTGTACCTAAGCAGTTGGGGCTGTACCTAAGCCCAGGGTGGCGGCCCTTCTTGGAGTCATTTTCGCCTCTGGCGCAGGGGGAAAAGGAGGGAGGGAGGGGGGCTTTTGGGGGGGGTGGTCAGGAACTCACACCCATACCCCCCCCACCCACCCACTTTTGCGGAATCATACAACCCCGAAACTTGGGGTGAAGATGGGTTCAGGATTCCCGACCGAATTTAGGGAAGTAGCTCGTGTTTAAGGATCTTGGAGGGTCGTGTGTGGGGAGGGGGGATCTGCAGATACCACCCTTTCCTGGGGTTCCTGATGTCTGAGGGTGCACCTCACTAGAGGGTTGTGAACTAATCCCTAGCAGACAGCTGTTCTGTTGCAGTTGATTGAGCGTTTGGCGTTGAGGACCAAACCATGCGGAATCCAACATATGTGACAAATTGCGAAACTTGCAGGTAGTGCAAATTTCAAAGGCGCCACTTGGTTAAATACAGCCCTATCACTGAAAGGCAAAAACACAGAGCATCGCGGAATCCCTGGGTAACAAAAAATAGTGGAACATGTTCAGTTCCCCCTAGGTCATGATTTTCACATCAAAGCACAGGAGCGCTCAAGGAACAAAACAAAAACAAGAACCGGCCCTGCCCACTTTGACATTTAAAGTTTGTTTTTCAATCCGTCTCCAGCAAATCAAAAGCTGTGGCTTTTCGTGTGTGTGTGTGTGTTCTGCCTGCAGCCATCCGCCAAGCCAAAACCCTCGAGCGAGCCTCAGCTCGTGGCCTGCTGCCCACACCAGTAAGTAGTGCTGGCCAAAGGACTCGTGCTTCCACATCCTGACTGGAGGGGGTGCACCAACCACGCTTCACAGCAGCTTTCCATACCATGACATATTTTTCTGCTACCACGACTCGGAAGTATTCTGTCTTAGCTGCAGGCTGTGCCTGTCTCTCACTCAAACACCTCGAGGACCGAACCCGGCCTGGCATCCTTCGCCTTCTGGAGGAAGGCCTGCACTCGGCCGTGCTCCTCTGAGGACAGGCCTGCCCGATTTGCCGGGGAAGCTACTGGACAGACCATGCGCCCGTCGGACACAGGCAGCACCAAAGACCAACGGTTTGCAGGCCATCAACGAACTGCGTGCAACTTGTTTCACTGATGGGTTTATGCGATAAACATAGCTGATGCAACTCGCGTGGCAGAGTGTTGGGAAGAGCGCGCGCGAGTCAGCTATTTGCAAAATAGTTTGTTGTGTTGCTGCGTTCGTTCTCGGCATGGCGTCGTCCTTTTGGCCCAGTCCTCGAAGGCGTGACAACACTCGGCGGCGCTTGTTTGTTCAAACAGCTGTTTGCTTGACAGAGCAAATGGACATGGAGACAAACATGAAGAAGCAAGAAACAACCACCACGTCCTGATACCTCTGAGCGCCCAACCCCACTATTGGTGCCAACTGGGGGCACCAAAAACGGATCAACAAATATGGAGAGAGGCCTCCAGACCACCCTTGAATGCCAAGTTGCAACTTAGGAAGGGCACGCAGCTCATGTTCCGGGGCTTGTCCTCGATGGACTTTAGTACGATGGCAGGATCCTGAGCCAAGCCATCAGCAAATCGCACCTTCCGCCATGCTCAGCATACGAATCCGTCTTGTCTTGAAACCTATGGCTAAAGCCCCGAACCGCACGGTTTCAGCCCAGGGTTCCGTTTTTCGACTACCAGGGGTTTCCCTTTTTGAGAAATCAACCACCCCTGCACTTAAGTCGACTTTGGGGTAGTCAAAAAACGGAACCAGTTTTAGGCTACTCAAGCGCAGCTTCCCACCTGAGGCGCTCGCCACACTCTGGATGTCGCCTCTGACGCAACTGCAGTTCGTTCGAAATCTTCCACACACAGGTCCTTGGCGAAAATTTACAATCTGAGCCAGGCAAAACTAAAAGCAGCGGGCGCAAACATGCCAGCCACAGCGATTCACGTTTTGACTGATTGCAAGGCCCTGGCAAGAAATCATCGCAAGACTGTCAAAGTTGTTTTGACAGCGAGCTGGTAGCCTTAGCCCAAGTGGAGGGACAAATGGGCAAACAGCTGACAAATAAAGGAATCAGGGAACAACAAGGACCCCAATGATGTGGGGTGTGCATGTCGTTGAAGTCTGACCGCTGGAGCAGTCTTGCCAAACAAGCAGCCCCAAAGTGGCAGTGGACAAGATGGACATCATACTGCCGCAGCCGGATTTAGTGAACCCCTCCTATTCAAAAGCGCGTGTTCCATGCAAGAGTGATGACACCCCACTAAAAGGGGACGGCTCCTCCCCTATCAGACCTATCAATCAACCCAAGGGGTTGTTAATCCGGGAGTTTAAACTGGCGATGAACAAGGTGGAACTCAATCCAGTGTGCCTTTTGTGTTGCACTCTGCTGAAGTTCCGGAGAAGCCCTACCGTCAAGTCATTCGAATTCCTCTGTGAGATTGCAATCTCTTTTTAAGAATTCAGTCCTGCATAGCTGCCATGCTTGTTGCACTGAAGACTATGTGTTGGCTACACTATTCTACGTGGATCCCCCCCCAATGGGCTGATGCCTGCAATGATGGAAGGTAGATCTATGCACATGCAAAACGAAAGGCGCTTGATACTTTCAAACCTCAGTCCCTCTTTCATTGCACACAAGACTCGAAGCTTCTCCCGGATGGTGGTCACATAGTCCTTGTCACAGAACCAAAACGTGCCGCGAACGCAAACATTGCTTGATGTAACTTCTGGCGCCGCTTCACTCAACGCAGGTGTCCATCGGTGTCATAGCAGTTGCGCAGATCATGCTCAAAGCAGAGCCGCGCAAAACCATGTCTGTTGTCAACATCAGCTCTTTGCAAAATCCTCGCCTGAAACTCCTCCTCTTTGCGTTGAGATACGACAATCTCAGTGATGACATCCTGCAACAATGCTTGCTCGCATTGACAAAACACACATTCATGCACACTCAAGCAAAGCATGCACTAGTGCATTGGCGCGCAATGTATCATGATGTGATGCACATGCCCATGAAGAGGGGGTTCAGTCTGCTCATGACAATCTGCGGCCATGGGTCAAATCTCCTACCCCAGTGAACATCTCAATCCCCATGAAAGTAGACCAAAAATGGGTGGTGCACCTTCCCCTAAAAAAATGGGATCCCATCGGTTTTGACCCACAGCCATGTCGCTGCCCTGTCAGGAAACTTGTTGAAGTAGCTCTTGTGCACGCTGATGTCTAAGCTGTCGCTGTTGACGTCAGCCTTGGGCCGGTAAACTGTTGCTATAGCCTTCGTGGTCAAACTTAGTCTCAGATGTCGAGTGGCCACGGGAAAAAAGGGCATCTACTTTTTGGGTTGGTTGACTGTAAAGGGGAACCCTTCCCCCCAAAAAAGGAAAAAAGGGCACCACTGGGCAACTGGGTAGTCATGCAAGGCTGACTCTTTAAGTATGCCATCTGCCCTGCAGGCCTTCGCTCATGCCCAACGGCAACCATTGGGGGGGGCAATTGCGAGTAACGGCTCGGAACTATGGAACCGCCTTGGGAGACCTTGAATTCTCCTGGATCGCGTTGGGCAGCTATCGGAAAGGCAAACAGACAGAGTTTGGGGCAAAAAGGAGCCGAAGGACCATAGGTGTCCGTTTTGGGAAAATAGATGGCCCTGGTAGTTGATTGAACCACAAGGTAAACCAGGGCAACCAAATCAACCAAAAAGGACACCTATGTGCAGGACCTTGAAAGCCGAACATCTCGATTGGGTGCCGGCAGAAGTCGCGCCATGGACGTAGCTGGCACAAAGCCAGAGGCGTGGACTTGTTTTGCGCACGACGTGGTGGCCGCTGTGCGAATACATGCTGGGCGAGTCAGGCTGAGGCGCTAGCCCGCGGGAGCCGGCAGAACATGTTTCTCCAGTGACCGGAAGAAGACTACACCGGGCGGCAGCAAATGGTTCATTTTCGAGCCATATCAGAGCCCTGAAGCTAGAGCATTGCCCGCAGAAGCCCAGGCGGATGCATCCGCCTGGACCAATCAGTGGCATTGGTTCCAGGCACAGGGCGCCCAGCCCCGCGAAGCAGTTCGTTGACAGTCACTCACAGTTAGTTGTTCACGTAGCGTTGGTTGGTCAGTGCGAATGATCCTTCCGCAGGTTCACCTACGGAAACCTTGTTACGACTTCTCCTTCCTCTAAGTGATAAGGTTCATGAAGCTTTCCAACGCAACGTCCAGAAGCTGAGCACTGCGTCAGTCCGAATTATTCACCGGATCACTCAATCGGTAGGAGCGACGGGCGGTGTGTACAAAGGGCAGGGACGTAATCAGCACGAGCTGATGACTCGCGCTTACTAGGAATTCCTCGTTGAAGATCAATAATTGCAATGATCTATCCCCAGAGATAGAAAGCGCTCTGCTGGCCGTTCCAGCAAATGGTCACCACGAACCCCATTCACGATTCACTTGGCTGTGGCTCAAAACCAATGGGATCCCATTTTGGGATAGGTGCACTGGGGATTGGGATGTTCACTGGGGGTACGGGGTTTTGACCCATGGCCATTTATCAACATGTTGGTTGGCACATAGTTCTGTTGGTTTGCAGAGGTCCCGGCCTTCGCAGCACTTTGCTCTCGTGCTTCACACTTGACGAGTTCCGATGGCTTTCACGGCGAGTGCGCATGGCAAGCTTTTTGTTTGCCCCACTGAGGGTTACCAAGGCAACCGACTTCTCCTCACCAGGGCATACCTCATCATCATCATGATCATCATCATCATCATCATCATCATCATCATCAGGATGGTCCATTGGATGCCTGGAACTTTCTCCCAACCAGCTCTGCACCAGGTGGCCATCAGCGTCAGCGAAGTTTCCAGCAGGCTCTGCAGCTTGGTCTCTGAGTCCAGCTCCCTCTCCTGCAGCACTTCTGAGTGCCTCCCACCTCAAGGACCAAACGCGCCTCGTAGAAGAAGCGCATGCTGGCCCACGGCTGCTTTCGCATCTGCAAAGGCCACAGAAAGGCTGAAACAGTCGACTTGAACACGCCGATGGAAGCGATGGAAGCTGATTGACACTTAGGACTGGACTTGTGCCCTGGCACATGGCTTGTGCCGGCCTCCAGGATTTTCTCCTGCAACTTCGCAATGTTGCTGTCTTTCTCCACTGGCCGTGGGCCAAAAATGACCTGACCAAAGCTCTTGCCAAGCCAAGCCTGGAAAAGCGAACAAGAGTTTGGCTGTTTGAAGCAACATGCCATGCTTTCTCCCGCCTTGCCAGTCTCCTGGGACTTGACCACCACCGTCTGCGGCACCTGACCATGGGCAGGGGTGTGTGATCGATTTTCCCTGGAAAAGAGCAGGGGTTACGCAGGTGTTGGTCTTTTCTTCCATTTACCCACAGGCCATGTTGGGTACATTCTTTTGACCCACAGCCATAATGTGAGGAACTGCACTGGGACCAGTCCCGCCCCTCATCGAAAGCAGGTCTGTTCTTGAGGTCAACAGGTCACACGCCTGCCTTCACTTAGTGACTTGAATGGCACAACGCTCAATCTCCAGCCTCTTTGTTGGGTGCATGCAAACGCTCCAGGTGAAGCCCGGCGTCCTCCACATTTGCGCTGCTTGCTTTGCCGCCTTTGCCGTAAGTCGTTTTCTGTTGCGCAGGCCGGTGCGCCGAGCCATGGCCAAGTCGTTTTCGGTTTTCTCTCGTTTTCTCGCGGCCTCTCGCGGCAGCTCGCCCCTCGAGCTCCGCTCAAGTCACTCCTTGAGGCGGGACACGGAGCTGGCGCGCACCGAGGACTTCACGGCCTCCCGCATGACCTTGGAGTGTCCCGGAGCCGGACTGCATCGGGAATGCTTGGGCGCGTGAATATGCGTGCAATGTGTCATCCTGTGCCTCAACATATGTGTGTATCGCATATATATATACATATGTATATACAGCCATATATATATACAAACATAAGATGGCCCTATACGCAAAACAGCCAAGCTGCATCCACGTCGCTCTCTGTGCCGCAATGCAACCAAGCAACAAAGTGGCACTCATGGTCCTGACAAAGAGTGTCAGCTGCGACATCGAGTATCGAGTTCATGACACCGCAACTCTGTGCTAATCCAGCGAGGCCCTTGCGGCGAAGGTGATGAGATCAATTTGAGTGATGCGAAGCGTCGCAAAACAAACTCGATCTGAAATTGACCCCCCTATCTGCTCACCACAAAAGGGCTTGTGCAGCTTGTGCTCAATTTGGGCCGACAAACAACGCTCAAAAGTGTTGATATTGCAGTTGGTTTAAGAGCTGTTGTATTTCTTAAGTGTCGTGTGGTTTGCTGTCGTTGTTGCACTTTTTCCTGCTCTATGATCTGGCGCCGAGTGTGCTTGAGATTGGCTGCGTTTTTGGGTGAGAGCTGTTGTTGCGCATGACTTGCAACATCTCCAGCTGGCATTTCCGCTGCCTGCGCCTGGTTTTTCGAACGCGGAGCCTTTAACATGGCCTGGCTGTTGCCTGCAAGCGGCTTTCCTATGCGCGCAGCGCTGGGCGGGACGCATCCCAAACTCCCTTTGGGCGTTGAATCTAGGGCCCCTTACTGTGGATGGACGAAATCCATTTCGCACCACCTCAGAAACCAAGGAATGATCATTCCACTGTAAATGCCAACGAACAATGGTTTCCCATAATTTCAAAGTGGTGCGAAATGGATTTCATCCATTCACCGTATGTCCTGTACAAAAACGCCCAAAAGGAAACACGCCATCTCACTCGTGCTTCAGGCAGCGGCCAATTGTAGGCGATGAGGACGTTGGGGGGTCCGATTTTAGGAGCTCTCGTCTTGGGTTTCCATTCAGCGAGCCGACGATGGTAGGAACATATTAGGTGTCAACATGTCTCAAAGATTTGGGCCCTCGTTGTGGCAACATGTGGCTTGGTGGTGTGTTTGTTCTTCGGAGGCACAAGGAGCAACCCTTGACACATGCGCAATTCACCAGCTCTTGTTCCTTTCCTCCTTGCCGCAGCGTCAGTTGGAATTGAGCCCGTACAATGGAGTTAACAATAACAATGATCCAACACAGGGCGTCGTATGTTTTTCGGGTCTGGAGACCCAACCAAAACTGCTTGCAGCAGCCCAAAAAAACGTAGGTCGTGCCTTCGTGTTTCTTTGACATGGCCTAATTTCGCGAGTGCCTCGGGCACACGTTTGCGTTCACAATTTCTCTTACTGCGCATGCAAACGTTTGCTGTTGGCGCAGCTCTGCGGGCAAAGGCGAAAAACTAACTCGCTCGCTCTCTCCCGCTCTCTCCCCCTCCATCTCTCGCTCTCGCTCTCGCTCTCTCTCTACCCCAAAATGGTACCATTGGTTTTCACCCACAGCCATTTCTCTTTTCACTGCACGTGCAAACTAACATGCCATTGGTCTCTCCCTCTCCCTCTCTCGCACACGTTCTCGAGTTGAAGCATCTGCCTCATAGAGAAGCTGCGAGAAGGCGCTGAAGCCGCAAATGCACCGGAAGGGCGCATTTTGAGGATTCCGAACTCGGCACGAAGCACACAAGTGCAACAGGGATCCTTGCATTATACACCTGAACATTGCCTTGTAAACGGTGGTGTCCCTTTATTTTGGTGGAAAAAGCAACATGTGTCAAATGGGCAAAATGTATCTTTTAAGGAGCCCTGTGCAAGCACACGTGCAAGCACAAAAGGCTTTGTTCACGCGGCTTGCCAAAATTGGCAGCCAGGGGACAGTCTTCTTCCGTGTACACGTCCACCGTCCCAGGAGGCGGTGGGCCCTAACAGCAAAAACAAAATCGACTCACAAACTGGCTTCCATCCATGTTGGTTCATGTCCGCTGGGAGACAGCAAATCCCCAAAACCGTCCCAAGCGCAAGCTCTGCCGCCTCTTCCTCTGGCGGTGGCGGTGGTGGCGTTCCAGTTTCATCCTGAGCCCACAGCTTGTCCATTGCAACCAGGGTATATACATTTTTGCGGCCCAGTCTCAAAATGCATGGCTGGTGACAAGATGGATTTTGAACATCTTGGTGCAACTTGTGCATTGCTAGCCAGAGGGTCAACATTATCACCTGCAAGTGTCCTGCGAGCCAATTTGACCCAAGCAGCGTGGAAAAGACATCAGTAGACATGGACCCCTGTCAATCGTACTACCGTACAAGCAAAGTTGTTGGCAAACAAAGACATGCCAATGGCTTGAAGCTAACGACAAGATGCCGTTCTGCTCTCGTGGCCATAGGTCTGGCTCCAACGATCGGACCTTTGCAAGCGGATTTGTTGCACCAACCGAGCAGCGGATTCTGCAAAGAAAAAGGGTTCCACACACATTACAAGAACAGGGCCGCCGACCAGATATGTGATTTCTCTGGGTATGGGCCAAGTAAAGTCCCCTTGCAACATCTCCCAAGAAATGGCTGATGGCCCAAAAAATGCTACAATCTCATCAATTTCGGTATAAGTGATCGATTCTCAAACCAGGAACATCCTTGCTCAACGCGAACTCGGTGTCAACAATTGCACCATCAGCAGGGGTGCAATACATGGTGGGTCAAGGGTCACCTGTGCACATCACGTATAGGCCTATATATTGCGTACATTTACTCACATGGCGGTGGTACAAAACCAATGGTACCATTTTGGGGTAGGTGCGCCACCCATTTTTTGGCTTTATTTTAGTAGGGATTGGGATGTTTACTGGTGATACGGGATTTTGACCCATGGCCACATGACAAACTTTCAACTGTTTTAGACTGCAACATTAGACTTGAAGTTGGCTGTGCAGCATAGCTTCACTTGCGCTGAAATCCTCCCAGCAGGAAGGCGGACACGCCGTGTGCCAAGAGTACTTGGGGAACTCATCAGATTCAGGACCAGGACGATCGCACGCTGTCTGACATGTGCATGGTGTTGATTGACACGAGTCTAGGAAATGATTCCAGGGGCATCCCGAACCTCCTGCCCGTTTGGCACAAATCGTATTCCTCTCAAACTTAACTATGTCAAGGTCTGCGTCCAGGTCTGCGTTTCCAGGCCGAGCAACTGGTAGCGACTTTGCTCTCCCGCACAACTATGGTCCTGGCAGCAGAAAATAATTCCGTCGGCAGGAAAAAACATCCTTGTTGTCCTATTCTCCTCATAAGAGGACATTGGCTGTGAGTCAAAAACAGGTACCCAAGATTCACCAGATTCGCACTTGGTAAATGGAAACAATGACAAAAACCTGCGGTCCCTGGTGGTTTAATTTTGACCCATACCCATTGACGACCGCAATTGTTGTGTGCTTGTGTGTGTACGCCCGCCTTATGAGGCCTTCTGAATGCCCTGAGACTGAAAGGCAGTCCTGGAAAATGATCTTGGAATAGCTCGAGAAGCCGCAGCTGCACTCAAGTGCCGCCATAGCCCCGCGCAGCTTCGAGTGGCTACGTTCAGCTCTCTCTCTGGATGGAATTTCTCTTGAATCACTGCTCATGGCCAGCCGCCTAACTACATTACGTGTAGTCTGAGCCATTGCGCAGCAAACACCCGTGGAAAGACGGTTCACCCCACGCCAAGAACACAAAGACGACAAAAGAAACCTACTAGGTCCTCCGGTAGAGAGGTTCGAATAAGGGTACCGTTTCGTTTCTTTTCTTCTGTCCATTTTCGGATCCGCCTGCCGCATGTCCTGGAGCTCGCTGGGCCAAATGTCCGCTGCCCGCGGGTCGTGCAGCAGGAAGAGCTGATATGCCTCACAGCGATCGCATGTCTGGAACCCCCTAAGATGCGTGGCGTCCGTCCTCTTGGATTCTCTTTGAAAAACACGGTGTCGTGACACAGTGATGTCCATAGGCCTTTTAGTTAAAAAAAATATGGGTTTCCCTGGTAGATGGAACAAAACCCAAACCAGTGCCATCTATGTTTAGCCAAACTAACCTCAAAAGGACACATAGGGTGATGTCTTGCGTGTCTGGTCTGGAACCCCCCCCAAAATGCGTGGTGTCCTTCGGTGCAAGTGGTTCAGACTCAATTCCGGACTGGTTTCGCCCCAAAGTCTGAACTTTGCGTGGCGTCCTCTTGGATTCCCTTTGAAGAAACAACGAGCGCAAAAGGTCCGGGACTTTCAACATGAGGTCGGCAAGCGCCTTTGCGGGGTCGACCATCAGCTGGCGCTCCTCCTCTGTAAGAGCCTGAGGCCGTGCCAGTTTCACTTTGCCAGGGATGCGTGGTTTTGGCCGTGTGTTCAGGATCAATCAGTGTGTTCGCATCTAGCGCAATTACCAGAGTTGATGAGCAAATTCCTCAAGGACACGCCCGCATCCTTTGCAAACTATATGGCCATGAGTCAAAATCCAAATCGTACCCTCAGTGAGCACGCCAATCCCCACTAAAATAAAGCCGAAAATGCGTGGTGCACCAAAATGGGATCTCATTTGTTTAAGTCCAGAGTCCTCTCCCCGTCATGGCCCATACTCCTAGGCAACTGGGAGCCCGCGCGGTGGTGGCTGCCAGCCAAGCTGCAGATGCACCTGATCCGCTTGGAACTTGACAAAGTCCGTGCCCCCGTGCCCAACCACCCACCCAAAATAAGATCAGGTACCAGCCCCAAAAAAGAACTGAAATGGACTCAGGAGGACTGGGACCACGTCGGAAGGAACAAGATGCCTGATTGCCACAATCCAATTTCTGGACGGGACTCTCTCCTAAGCTCCGCGGGGTTCCCATGGGTTTGCCATGGGTTTCCCACAGATTTCCCATGGGTTTCCCAATGGTTTCCGCGGGTTTCCCAGTAGCGGTCGTGATCGGCGGAGGCACGGGACAGCCTCCGGCCGGCGCTTGCGGCGCTTGCGGCGCTTGCGGCGCTGGCGCCGCCACGGCCACGGGTGCCGCGGGCGGCGACGCAACGCCACCTGCGCGATGCAATCGGTGGCTTCCTGCGGTTTCCTCTTGGTTCCCCTTCAAAGCAGCCCCTCCAAAGGGTGCCATCAAAAGAGAAAAACACAAGGAACTGTCTGTTTTTCTAGTGGGCGGATGGGCAGAGAGAAATCAATGGAGAGAATGACAAAACCAGAAATCCACAATGTTTGAAGCATGACAGTGGAATGGAACGTAGTGGAAAACCTTGGGTGTGTTCAATTCCCCCCGAACCATTGTCGGACATCCTCAGCATCGTTGTTGCATCCTCCGCAACACCAGCCCAACATCACCTGCATGACCAACATTATCAGCATCACGTTCAACGTGCACTGGGAAAAGTTTCAATGGGATAAATCCAAAGGCAAAACTCTGAAGGGACACTTCCAAGGGGAGAACTCCAATGGAGAACTCCAATCAGAGATGTGCAAAGGGACAAATCCAATGCGAAAACTTCAATGGGAGAATTTCAATCGGAACATTCCAAGGGGAGAATTCCAATGGGATAATTTCAACGAGAAAGTTTCAAAGGAGAGAATGCCAACGAGAAAATTCCAAAGGTAGAATGCCAAAGAGAAGAACCCAAAGCGCAAATACCAAAGACAGGATAAGTCCAATGGGACATGTTCAAAGGGAAAAGCGTTAAAGCATCAACCGCATACTGTACTGCTACACGAAGCCGTGCCTGCGAGGCGACTAGTACACTGCTATCGTTGTGAAGACCAAAGATGCCGCTTGAGCATGAACTATTTCCTTTCAACAGCCGCTTGCTGCACTGCTTTGAGCATGAATGACATGAACAGGTCGCAAGTTCACAAACGATACTTCTGGAGGTCAAGCGATGCATCTGTGTATAGAAACAACAAAGTAACGCATCTCCAAAGCTTGCACTTGCAGCAAGACTCTTCGGAATGGTCGCCTGCAGGCTTTGAAGTGGCTTCCGCGCTGGCCCCAACGGACTCCTGGCAAAAGCAAACCCAGTGAGCCCAAAAGCCTTTCGGGAGCGGAGTTTAGAACGTGCCAGCACGGGCTGGTTCCAACATGTTCCAAGGTCCCATCACGCAGAACGTCCCATTAGTCACGGAACAAAGCGAACGTCTCTGGCCTTGGAAGTGGTGCCCAGCCTCAGTTGGCTGTACTGTTTGAGTGCTTTTACGACCCTCTCGTAAATGAGATGGCACGATACAGTATCTCCTGGTTGGTTAGTTGAGAAAGCTACAACATCTCATGCTGATGTACCATCGGCTTTGCTCCTTGTTTCGCTGTCCCTCTGCGTTGCTTGCTTCCCCGGACCGGTTCCAGCAACCAGTCAAACTGAATTCGGCACCCCATGCCTCTTCAGCATCCTTGCCTTGAGCGCGTAAGCTTCACCACATAGAGGAATCGGATGCGATGCTTCTCTCGCGCAAGAGAAGCTGGCAAAAGGCTTGATGAAAGCCATCACAGCTCATTGTCCTCGTCAGAGGGCAAATCATTTGCCGGAGCCTCTGTCGTATCCTGATCTGTGTCTGAGGCGCCGCCCTCAAACAAAAAATCTGCACACTGCTGGCCCACGGTCGCTTGCAGAATCCTCTCCGAGAGGTTGGCCGTGTCACTGTCGGGCACGCGGCATAGGTGGTTCACACGCTGACAGAAGCGGTACACCTGGAATGACTTAGTGCAAAGGTGCACTGTGGCATGCAGGGCTGCTGCTACCAACTCGGAGGGAAGCCGCTGGGACATGAGATCATCTTGGAAGGCCAATGCGTCAAGGAACAGCGCAGCAGGACCCACCATCTTTTTCATGTCGCTGGCATCCATGAGCAAGTCTTCACAAAGGAAGAGCAGCAAGCCCGCCCATTCTGCCAGCAACACACCATCCCAGTGCACAGTGCACCCAAGGACGTTGAGAACATGCACCTCACACTGAATGAAGTCTTGCCGAGTGAACGCATTGCAGCACAACTTGTGCAGGTCTTGTGCTGGGATGCCATGCTTCTGCCAGTACTTCGCGGCCAAGTTGGCACAGGTCAGTGCCACCACCTGAAGGTCACAAGTGGTGCTCTTGCCAACTGCGCGCACGTAGCGCTTGAGGAGCAGAATTGCCTCCTGTCGCACATGTGGAGGGAAGTCGCGGCAAATGGCGCTGAGGTAATCCACCAGCTTCCTGGGCAGCCTCACAGGGCTCCTGAGACATCACCCACCCTTCAAGCATCCCTCGCCAAGGGAAACTCAAGCAATATTTTGTCAGAAGGTGATGTAAATACAAGCCCAAACAGGGAAATGTCAGGGTTTCACGGAAAACTCAAGCAAGATTGGTCAAAAGGTGATGTACAAGCCACCCACCCAGCGGGCAATGTGAGGGCACAGCCCCTGCCTCAAGCCAGGCGCCCAAAGTTCGCGGATGGGGTGCTGGCGCTGCGCCGCATGCATGCCTTCGAGGAGGTCGTTGCCATTGAGGCCGCAGTGGGATCTCAATGGGAACAAATGCACCCCGGAGGGGCGCTCTGGGCCCATGGCAACCGAACGGCAGACCCGTTTGGTCCGTCGAGAATGAACACACAAACAACCAACTGTAGGGATTTGATTTGTATATACGCACCAAGATCCTAAGATATAAAGGACTGCAGTGGGTTTGAGCCAAGAGCGGCTGACAATGCCATGGTTGACTCACAACAAACACGGGCTTCTGGGTCACAAAGCTTCGACGAGCTTCGACTGAGCCGCCCACTTTGGAGCCGATGACTCGGAGCCCTGCAGGCTTGAGCAAGTATGGTCCGGTATGGTGGTACCCTTTCTTTGGTTTCCCGTTTAAATGGAAACCAAAGAGAATCATGGAGACAACGCCGTATGGGAGATGTGGGAGCTCTTGGCCACTTGGACGAGGAGCTCTTGGCAAAGACGGACAAGAGTTACACGTCGCATGCTTCGTCCCCGACGAAGAAGGAACCTATCCAACAACCCATCAGCTCCAGGGTTCCACTTTTTGACTATACCCCAAGATAGACTTAAACCCAGGAGGTTCCCTTTCAGAAACATCAACCACCCCTGGGTTTAAGTCTATCGTGGGTTAGTCAAAAAGTCGGCCCTGATCAGCACATGGGTGGTTGATCTAAATTCCTTTGTCTCGAAACGGCCATTCTTCGCGAATATAAAAGTTACTTTCGCGAATCTTTCGCGGATTCATCGCCGTGCTCTTTTCATTTCTCGAGTCGGAGAATCGCAGCTTTTAAGTGCCAGCGTTGTAAGCGAAGTGACGATTTCCCAACTCCAGCTGTAAAGTCGCAACTTTTCATCACAGGGGTAGTACATGACATGCGCCGGCTGGAAAGTCGCAGCTTTTCGTTCGCCGTGCAGCTCCAGCTTGAAGTCGCAGATTTCCAGTACCAAGCTAGTATACTGACTAGATCGGCGCTCAGACTATACCTCCCCTTGCAATCGAAGCCTGCGCTTTCGCGCGGGCTTTCGCGGATCTTTCGCGGAACTTTCGCGAAAAATCACCCACGTTTCAGAGCGGAAAGCCACCGACTAACACCCACAGACACACATACATAGGCTTGGAGCACTAACCAGCCAAGCAGGGTATCAAACTGTAGCCTCACCAGGCTTAATTTGCGCAACATCAACAAAGTGTTTTAATCAGAATAGAAGGAAGGCTCAGCAGAAAAGATGAACGGTTCCACATATCATTGATTAACCAGATACAGTTACGCAAAACTTTCGCGAGAAAAAAAGTTACTTTCGCAACTCCATCGCGAATCTTTCGCGGAGCTACCTCAACCAACACCGATGGTCACCGAATACTGAACTCCTTACAAGGACCTTTAGAACGACTCCCAAATAATGTGTCTGTGTCTGCGTCTCTGTGCGTGCGGGTATATGTGTGACGTAAGAGGCAGCCAAACACAGGAACCAAGCAAGTGATGCGACAAGCACTCATTGGGGGCGCCAAATTCCACCAGCCTGCATCTGCCGAAAGTCTGGCACACGAGCATCTCGCGGCCTGCGCATCGCGCACTGGGGTACGGCCACTCAGTTGCATGAATGGAATTGAGCTTGGCTTGTGGGCCCTCAAGGGGTGGTTTTCCTTTGGCTTCCCTCTAAACAACCCATGCACCTCCCAAAACAGGACGCCCCCGAATTGTTGACTCTGAAGCTGCCACTTGCATCGGTTTGGGCGCCCCACACCAGCGGCGGCAGCGTGGTCTTGCCTTTGGAGCAGGCCACTTCAACCGCACGCAGTGCGCGCGCTCAGCCTTCCATGCGGCCAAAAGGATCCACCACGTCCTCCTGGCTGAAGTTGACAAAGCCTCGGCCTGGTGCGGACTTCGCAAAGATCAGACCTGCGATCCAATCCAATGCCTTTGTCACCCCTTCTGGTATCCCCTGCAGAAGCGGGCCGGCGCCGGCGCCGGCCTCGGGCAAGGCGGCTGACACCAAAATCGAGAGCGCGGCTTTGGACAAACACAACAAGAAAGACGTGGCTATCATGGCTTTGTCACGGCTTTCCAAGTGAGACGTGGCTATCATGGCTTTGTGCTTGAGCTTCCCAAAATCAAGAATGCAGCTTTGGACGATCCAAAACCAGCGCGACTCGAAGTCTCGTGGCTTCAGCTGTCGCGGCTTTCTCGGCTTCCGGCGCGGCACATCCCCGGCTTCTGTCTGCGTGGCTGTGGACACGGAACGAGCTCGAGCCTGAGCCAGGAGTGCGGACCCGGGCACGGCAAAGGGTGCTCGGGCGCTCCGAGCCATCCGCTGGTCGCACAGGACGAGGGGCAGGGCGAGGCTGTTGTGCTGCCAACCTCAGCTAAATTGGACTTGCCTTCTTGTCTGCCTTTCAGCACAAACTGGAAGCTGTTGGTTGAGAGCAAGAGTCGCGGAAAAGAGGAAAAACTAGTTAATCATGTCACCCCGATGAACGGGCGATTCGTGGACTCATGGTTGGGATTTCCCCCTACCTTGATGACAAACAGGCTGTGACGTCTGATCCCCGCAGCCAGGCTTCCTGGCGCTGCGCGCAAGGTGCGGCACTCCGCTTCGCGCTCGGAGAGCACCTCGGTGACTCAGCTCGCACTTCGCGTGTTTCGACGCACTTCGGCTGTGCAGTCTCCGGGGCGTTTGGCACGGGGAGAAGAAGTGCAACAAAACCAACACTGAAGCACTTGGATGAAGCCGAGCTGGGCCTCAGCACTTGTTTCAGCTCGACGCTATCAGTACCTGTCCCAGGCAAACACAGGTCATGGCGCCTTGTCCATCTTGCATGTTGTGCGGCTGATCCTCGTTTGAGTAACAGCTTTCATGGATCCGTACATACTTGTTGCCTTGGTCTTCCCACCCTTCTCTGATCCGGGCCCATGGGAGCCTACAGCGAATGTTACATGATGCTTGCGGGGCGGTGTCGTGGAATCTTTTGGCAATGTGGCTGTGGCTGTGGGTAAAAAAACAGGTACCCAAAATGGAACCCTGGTAAGCGGGAACCTGCACTAAAGCCTGCAAGTTCCAGGTGGCTTAAGTTTGACCCATTTTTTGAACGGCCGCTAGGAGGAGCATTTTGACCCATAGTGACCCAAGGCGCTTCAGCGCTTTACGACCAGAATGACAGCGACAAGCTTGGCCAAGCCTTCAGAGGTCGGAGACTTCGGCACCTCAGTCGCCTCGCAAAAGCAGAAGCATGGCGAAATCGGAGACTGCAAAACTGATATGGCCGTGGGTCAAAAGCCAAATCGTACCCCCAGTAAGCGGGACCCAATTCAACCACGAAAATAGGTTCTAAAATGGGTGGTGCACCTACTGCAAAATGATGCAAAATGGTACCATTGGTTTTGACCCACAGCCACATCAATTGTTATTCATTGGGTTGCATGCAATGTGGTCCCACACTCCACCCGCCCTCACCCTCCACACCCCACACCTCACCCTTCCACACCCCACACCTCACCCTTCCACACCCACCCGCCCCACCCGCCCACCCAGCACCCCGTGTCAGGAGATGGCGTAAATTGCAAGTTTGAGCTCGCCGGCGGTTGGGCGAGACCGAAGAAAACGGATACGACAGGAAGTCACATGTCAGATTCAAGTCTAGCGCGCTACGATCCTCGCTCCGACGCCAGTGCCGCCCAAATCCCAACTTCACTCAAGTCTCCAGCCTGGGAGCGGAAGCTCGGGGATGCCTCGGCATCTCTTGACACATCCCAGGCATACAATATATATTTCGTTCGACATTATGAGCCATGGTCAACCTTTCTTGTGGGTCATGGCAATGGTTCCCTTCATAGACTCCCGGTGAGGGGGCCCCGAGCGTGTGACGCACCATTTGCTCTCGCCATCGGCATGCACGTGAACACGTGTGCAGGCATGCAGCATGGAATCAGGTGATTCATGCGGCGCTTGGGGTTGTGTTCGGCAAGCACTACGCAAAGCACGCGCTTGCGTGAAGGGGCGGGCGCGTCTGTTTTTTTGCTGGCACCTGAGCGTGCGCTTTCTCTCTCTCGCTGTGTGTGTGCGTTTGATTGTTTGTTTGTTTGTGTGCGCGTCCCCCCAACATGTACGAAAGGACCTCAAACTGAGTGCCACACGAGCTTCTTCCGCAGCATCTCCCAACAAAGCTCCTTCAGCATCCGAAAGACCGAGAAGGCCTGCGAAGGCTGTTGCACGCGCAGCAGGTGGCATTTGAAAGCGGAACTTGTATGTCCATAACGGGATTTAATAGACCTCTGTCCAGCTGAGATAAAAAGCGCTCGAGGAGGAAACTGGCTGTTCAAAACCCTGTACTCCTGGTGAACATCAAAATAGGTGGCAAATGGGTGTTCATCCGCCCCAAAATGGAGCCATAGGCTATGCCCATGGCCAACTGGAAAAAAAGCCTCCAGCAACGAGGCCACAGAGAAGATGGAAGCTTCCAGCGGTGCTGCGTCTTCCTGGCTCTAAGCTCCATTCCCTTTTCTTGCTCTGCCGCATCGATCCACCCCAAAGCCACTGTTTCCGTTTCCACTCATGTGTGTGTGTGTGGTGGGGTTGTCTGAAATGCACTCTAAGTCATGTGTGTGAGCCTGTGGGGTGGTCTGCAATGCACTCTAAGTCGTGTGTGTGAGCCTGTGGGGTGGTCTGAAATGCACTCTAAGTCATGTGTGTGTGTGTGTGTGAGCCTGTGGGTTGGTCTGAAATGCACTCTAAGTCATGTGTGTGTGTGTGTGAGCCTGTGGGGTGGTCTGAAATGCACTCTAAGTCCTGTGTGTGGTCTGAATGCACTCTAAGCAACAAATAAAAACACCACATGCGCAGCTATTTGGCCATGGGTCAAAAGCCCGCACCCCCAGTGAACATCCCAATCCAATCACCAAAAATAGGTTCTAAAATGGGTGGTGAATTGACCTACCCCAAGATGGGATCCCAAAACGGTCTTGACATCCACAGCCATTTGGGTCATCCTGCATTCGCCGCAAGGTGTCCTCCATGAAGGTCCTGGCTCGTCTGCGCAGCTCTTCTTCCGGCAGCGCCTGCCAGACTTGCGGAGATCCGAGTCTAGGCCAAGCGCGCAGGGCCGGGCCAAAACGGGTGTGCCGGTCGTTGAAACGGTGCCCTTTGTAAGGGCTTCTTGGTTGCTGCTGACCCCTGCAAAAAGTTTAACTTTTTGGGGTATGGTGGAAAACCCCTTGATTTCCCAGAAAGTTAAAGTCTAAAGATCCAACCCAATAGAAGTCAAGCTTGAAAGGAGAACCCAAGGGACCCGCCCGGTTTTGAGGGATTCTCCCGAGACAACCTCAAATGTCAAGCCGTGAGTCAAGGGAGCCTCACCATGCGCACCCAGAGCGGCTCGCAGCTCGGCATTCTCCTGCGAAACTAGAAAAAATGAAGAACGTAGAGAAGCTCAACTGGGAGGCACGAGTCGAACCACTCCACAGAAAGTCAGACATTTGAGTGAAGTCAAAAGGATAAGGACAAGCTACCGAACAAAAGGATAAGATACGCAATGCTCACGGGAGAAGAATGCAGGCCACCAGTTCCTCCAGTTCCTCTCCTGGCGCAGGGCAGCGATGACCAGCTGCGGATCCCTCTCCTCGTTAATTCGCGAGAAGGTCTGCACCTCAGCTTCGACACATCTCGAGGGCTTCTCAAAGACCCAGATTTCGCCACCGGACCGTCCAGCCACCTGTCTGCCAGAAGATGGGGCTTCTTCGACTCTTGGGGCAAAGGACACACATACCGCTCTCAGCATGTGCAGTCGATGTGACGCTCCTAAAAAAAGTCAGGGCTCCAGTTGAGATGTTGAGAAGTTGGCTTCTTGTAGCCCCCAGAACTTGGATGCGTATGCGTTGGGACTTGGCTGTGGCTCAAATACATTTGGTTCCAAAACGGCACCTTGGTGAATCGAAACAAAGACTAAAACCTGCGGTTTGCCCAAGCCGTTTAATTTTGAGCCCAATCCACTTAGAACTGCTGATGTTCTCTGGCATTGGACCAACGTGCGCAAAGTGCTGGGGCCCAGACGTTCGCCACGCGCTGGGCAAAGCGGCAGGTGCTGATGGTCTCTGGCAAAGCGGTTTCGGAAGGATTCAGTGTGGCCACCTCGGACACATTTTGCTTGATCTGCACGCTGACACACATGGCTGTGGGTCAAAGCCTGGTACCATTTTGGGGTGGGTGCACCACCCATTTTAGAACCTATTTATTGGGGATTGGGATGTTCCCTGGGGGTACGGGATTTTGACCCATGGCCAAATCTTGCAAATCCACTGGTATCTCCACACTGCACAGGTCTCAAATGTGCTTGGCAAGCCCGTCGCGCTGAACGCATCCTTTTCCAGCTGGAGAGCGCTGCAGCCTCCTTGGCAAATGGCTGTGGGTCAAAACCCTGTACCCCCCGGTGAACATCAAAATAGGTGGCAAATGGATGTTCATCCACCCCAAAATGGGATCGCCATAGGTTATGCAACCCATGGCCAAATAGCTTTCAACTGCGGGCGGGGGCTGGCAGGCCGGCCTCTGCTTCCAGCAGCACGTCGATGCCGGAGCCCCGCAAGAGCTCCAACACCTCGGCCTGACGTCTGATTTGATTTGGGCGTCTTCGGCTCTAAAGTGAAGTGGCTCTTTGGACTTGAAACATGAGGCTGGCAAGCTTGAAAGCAGCTGGACGGCACGGCCATCCAGGTACGACTGGCAAACGCGTGAGCTTCAGTGGAGTCCTGCTTTCTCGGTAGAGCCAGGCTTTGTGCGGACATTTTGGCACCCGATATCCATGTGAAGGCCTCAAGGCCCTGTGCTGGAACCTTCACCAAGGCATGCAGATCCGTTCGCGGCAGCAATGGCCACGGACAGGAAATTCATAGGCATTGAAACATGATGTCCTAGTCCATGTTATGAAGGCATGTAAATCATGTGAGAGCTTCCTGTGACGTGACTGCGCAAAAAAAAACAATTCAGAGACTGGATGCTGAACCTGGATATTGTGTTCTTGCCTTGAAGCTTCAGGTTTGCATTTTGTGGATTGTGAAGTTATTTCTGGTTGCAAGTCTCCTGACATCTGGCACCAAACAGTGTGGCTTCGCCTCCTCCTCCGAAACCGTAACGGGTTCCTCGCACCTGCCGGGCATTTCGAGCACTGAAGCACATACACCTCAAGACAAACATGCCTGTTTTGCCCCCCTACGCACCTTTGACAAGAGCAAAAACCGATTGCTTCCAGTTTTGGTGCCCTACGCAACTCCCTTGCTTTACATCTCAAGACAAAAATGCCAGTTTGGGCACCCCAAAATCGATGGCTTCAGCAGACTTCCCCACAAATCCCAAGGTACCGGCGCAGGAGCCTGCGCAGCTGCTCTCCAGCCCAGGCTGCAGCGGAGCCGTCGTCGGCAAGGTTCAGCAGCGCCTCTTGCCATAGGCAAAAGCGGTGCGTGCTATTCACGAGTCTCGCACGTGTCCGATCTGCCAAATGGCCATGGGTCAAAATCCACATCGTACCCCCCGTGAACCTCCCAATCCCCACTAAAATAGGGTCTAAAATGGGTGGTGCACCTGCCCCAAAATGGGACCATTGGTTTTGACCCACAGCCAAATCAAAACGGGTGGGCTCTGCAGTGCAATGTTCGGCCATGTTCATGCCTCAACGTTCTGCAAGACCTGCTTGGGCTGGGCCAGCAACTCTTCGTAGCCTCAAGCCGCGGCATCTGGTCAAGAAGCAGCAAAGGTGAGGGAAGCGTCAGGGCGATCACTTGGACAGGGTGCGAAACGGTCCCAAAAAGGACACAAGTCTGGTTTGAAGCGGTGCAAAACGGTCCAAAACAGACAAACACCTGGTGCGATTCATGTGCCGCACCAAGGGCGCGGACATATCCACTGCAAGCCTCGTGCCAAGGCCCGCGCGGACTTCCAGCGAGTCGTCCTGCAGACTGTCGCGGGCAAGCTGGACCTCGGCACAGCTTGAGTTGTTTAGGTGACGGAAACAGAGCTGTCGTAAGTCACTTCTTCATTTTGCGTCAATGAAGAAACACACACTAAAGCAAAGCACCTTGGTGTAGAAGATGCTCGTTTAAATATCTGAGAACAGCTAGGAGTACTTGCTGTCAGAAGGAAGACGCCATGGCAACAATGGAAACGCACACACTCTAACCGCTCCAAAAGAACACCAATACAGTGCTCCAGTGCTCCAGTGCTGTGACGCTTGGCTGAAAATAAGCCTGGAGCACTCAGCGCCCACTCCACCAAACCCCGCGCAAAGAGGAGTTGCTTCGTTGGCGTCGGTGCCTTGCGAGGAAATTCGGAAGGCAGGGGCCAAGCACCAGAAGCATCCAATCGATCCATAATCCACATCGATCCATATGGGCATGGCCCAGTGAACATCCCAATCCCCACTAAAATAGAGTACAATGGGTGGTGCACCTACCCCAAAATGGGACCATTGGTTTGGACCCACAGCCATATCGATCCATATCGATCCATATCGATCCATATCGATCCATATCGATCCATATCGATCCATAATCCATATCGATCCATATCGATCCATAATCCATATCAATCCGTATCGATCCTTATCGATCCATATCGATCCATGTTGATAGACATCGATCCTAGCCCTTCAAAGTGACTCTTTGATTCACGCCTCTAGGAGGGACATGAAGGACTCGCTCAGCTGGAAGCGTGAGAGTTGGCTCCTCAGCTGCCGCCTAGGTGGAAAGCATCTGGTGCAGCAACTTGCACCTAAATCAAACTCGTTGACATGCCTCCAAGCACGCAAATAAGTTTTCTTGCCAGCAATGCGAACAAATCTCCAGCCTCATGATGACTCATGAAAAAATGGTTCTGAAATGTGCACGGGCAACAACTAGATGCTTTTGGGTGATGTCGTTGCCGTCTTTGCAGTCGCAATCTACGCCCATCGACCCTTTGTTCTTGTGGCACCAACCCACTAGGCGTTTGGACTCAACCAGGTGACAATGGGTATACACAATTCGTTTGTGCAAAGCGTCACAACTCCATGAAATGTGCCACGCTCGACTCTGCAACCAGGCACCACTTCTCGTCGCGCATGCCATACCAAGCTGCCTGGCAAGCGACACTTGCAACACGTGCGCGGAGGCACACTTTTCATGGAATATCATGCCTCTGTATGGATGCAAAAGCCCCATTACTTGTAGCCCCTTTGGGTGGCACATGTCTAGGCCAGGCAGGAACAACAAGTGACCCAACAAGCAGCACGCGACATGACACCATCTCTTAGGTTTCCCCGAGAATACATCGAACCCACCACCAGCCACTCTGGTTCCACACTGGCTGACGAACCGCTGCTGACGAACCCGGCCTGCCCGAAGCAGGAGATGGAGCGCGCCACAGGCAGCCCCTGACGCACCAGGTGCAGAAACCTTGCGCCAAGGCCTCAGAAACCGGCGACGGTGAGTACTCAAGTCCAGAGCATCACCGTGGCTCGATGCGAACGCAAACACACACACACACACAAACCTTGATCAATGCTCTCTGGCCAGGCCAAGGAACACACGCACACACCGTTTCGCACTATGGTTCTTTTGCAAGGCTTCGGATGTTAGAAGGGCATGCATCCAAAGGGCCAGCTGAGTCTATCGGTGACCATGGCAGCGACTTTGAACCAACCCCAAGCTGCCTCTGCCAAGCTCCCGCAGCAAGTCTACGCGAAAGGCATGCTCCGGGAACTTCTCCAGAATCAGCACAGGCTCCTGGAGGCGAGCTGGCACAGAATCGGAGTGACTGAAGCCAACACCACTCAACACCCAGAGCTTGTAGATTCTTGCATCGAAATTAATGCTTCCACAATTTTATGAAATAGTTTTTTGCTGTAGCTTCAAACAAAAAATATGTTGTCGAAACAAGCTGCTGAACAAAACAACGAGCAACACTCGCGGTACTCTTGTTTTGATCCGCTGAGTGATCGAAACACGGCCAGCCAGGACATGAAAGCTGGTGCCTGTGTCTTACTTGCTACTTGCCTCTGTGTGCCTCTCTCTCTGTGTGTGTGTGTGTGTGTCCGGTCTGGGTCTATGTGTGTCTGTGGATTTGTTTGCGCTCCGCTGTATTCGCTGTGCGCTGTGTTGCGGCCCGCAACTCGTATGATTCTTAGTTTTCCACATCTCTCCCTTTCCACTAAATGAGACATGGTGAAGACCATTTATGGTTCATTTCCCCAGTTCTGCCGGCCATGGCACATGCTCTGCCAAACTCAAGTTCAGGCTACTCCCGCTCCTGTGCACCTGGCGCAAGCAGCGCAGCTGCCCTCGCCCACGCAGCCGGAAAAAGCAACGCGGATATGGACCGATTTACTCGTGGCACTTCTGAATTCATGACGTCTGCGCTGTCTTCCCTTCTTGCTTGCCCCTCCCACGCCAACATGGCCACCGGGTTTGGGGCTTCAATACCTCAGGTCCTTCCATGCACTGTGAGCTTGTGAGAGTCACTTCATTCAACTGATCGATATCACCTGTGCGTGATGCGATTAGGCGAGCCCAAAGACATGAAATTAGGACCTCCAGGATCTAGGCCTCTGTTGGCCAAGTTTCCAGTTGCCCTTCGCGCGTTCGATGGGCATGAGAGAATGTTCTCACTGAAGATAGTCTGGTTGTTTGAACACGAATCTACCTGCATGCAAATAGTTTCATGTTTGACAGCTTCTGGTGCATCACTTCACTTCATCTCAGTGGCCTCTCTTCAACCCGCGAGAACCATGGACTTGGCAACACAAGTCAGCGACAGCACGGCACTGTTCTCTTGCCCAAGCCACTCCTCCTATAGTTGCTCTTCATAGCCGCCGCCAAATGCTCCAGGTCAGACACCTTCAATACCATGCGTCCGAGTAGCTGACTTCACTCAGGCAGCGTGCTTGTGGCTCTAAGACGCATATGAGGCGGGATCAACCTCTGGTGGAAAGGCTGCCTGAATCTTTGTTCCTTTTGATACAAGCCAATGCATTTTTCGGGGTGGGTAATATGGCTATGGGTCAAAATCCCGTACCCCCAGTGAACATCCCAATCCCCACTAAAATAGACTAAAATTGGTGGTGCACCTACCCCAAAATGGTACCATTGGTTTTGACCCATGGCCATATGTTGAGACCACTTAGGCTAGATTTACTTCAGCTGGTTCGACTCCATTCACCCGAAATTGATTCAGCTCTCGGCCTGCCTGCGGTGTCAGCTGCCCGTCGGACTTTGCAGACCACACATCCAGCGGCAGATGGGGCAGCCAAAGCTGCCGGGGCTCGTTGAGGAAGACCAAGCTGCGGAGCCAATATGGCCATGGGTCAAAACCCAAATGGTATCCCCAGTAAACATCCCAATCCAACCACTAAAATAGGTTCTAAAATGGGTGGTGAATTCACCTACCAACCAAAATGGGATCCCAAAACGGTTTTGAACCATGGCCATATCTCTCATGAGCTTCAATTGAAAGGCTTGGCCCCTGGAACCCTGGAAATGACAGCAACAGTCCTCCCTAAAAGGGCCATGAGCTCTTGTGATTTTTATCCTGCATTGCTTGCTGTCACAAACATGGTTGCATCCTATTTACCAAACTAGAGCCATTGTCACTTAGCGCCTGGCAACAAAATCTCCTGAGAGTGCAAGGCATTGCACAGCATGGCACAGCCAAGGGCCTGTAGTGGCTCAGAATCTCTGAGAGAATTGTGGAGCCAGATCGTCCGCAGCCGATCACGTAGCACACCTGCACCTCCTGTCTCAAGCATCAATTTCGGCACATATGGCCAGGGGTTATAATCTATGCCTCCATTTTGGGGCGGATGAACACGCATGTACCACCTATTTGGATGTTCACCAGGGGTACAGGGTGTTGACCCACAGCCATATTATCCTTTGAGGCCGTGCACATTGACCAGCACTGGCAAACCAATGACTGCACAAAACTGACATGGCCATGGGTCAAAGCCCCGTACCCAGTGAACATCCCAATCCCCACTAAAATAGGTTCTAAAATGGGTGGTGCACCTATCCCAAAATGGTACCATTGGTTTTGACCCACAGCCAAATAGGCAAGGCTTTCTGCTTCCCAGCCTTGTCCGGAGTTGCCTCCGGCCATTGAAGCGGCGGGCAAACACCACTGAGCAAGAAAGCATCGAAGTGCTTGGGCAGGAACACGTCTGGATCATACGGCCTCACGCAACCGTCTTCGTGCGAATACGAAAGCATTTGCACTCAAGCCATTTCGAAGTGACAGCTGTCTGTTGAACTGGAATGGGCAGTTACTTTAAGGTCTTCAGTTGTGAAGGTCGCCGGTCACTAATGGAGCAAAGATGAGCAAAGCACCAATCCAGTGGAGTTCTGTTTAGACTACACCATATTATATTTAATGCCAAGAGCAAGGAATCACAGTTTAGACACCATAATTTCGTCGAAGCAAAGCCAAGCTGCCCTCTAGAGATCTGTACACAATGAGTTCAGGTTGCAAAATAGGAGGGGTCCAGCTGTTGTTTACAAGATATTGACAACTCCTCTCATGCCGTTCTGGCAGCCTTTAGCTGGTTTCACGAGGGTTTCACGGCTGGGGCCCGGGCAGCCATGAGCGGCTCCCTGGGCCACGCTGAAGACCTGAAAGCCCCCGAGGGTTTAGGATTTCTCTTCGACAGGCGCATTTGAGTCACTTGCTCAAAACCTGGCTTACACAAATGCCATTGTCACTTAGTGCCTGCCAGCAAAACCCCTGAGAGAGTGCAAAGCATTGCACAGCGTGTGAGTCACAATTAAACCTGGTACAAAAATGGTGAACCCAGAACCATGTAAAGAATTAGAGAGGCGGATATCCGCAACTATTTCCGGCTGGGACTGCCCCTTACTAACCTTCATCTTTTCCCGGGTTTTGATTGTGGCTCACTTGGGCTGTCTCTAAATGGTTTCGATCCCCGCACAATTTGCGTGCTTTCCTTTCGCAACTCAAGCAAGTCTCAGAACAAATCATGCCCTCTTGGGCAAGAAGTTGGGCGAATGCCACCACGGTGGGGACTGGGCGATACCCCTTTGGCATGACATGGTGCCCTATTGTCTCGAAGAGCCACGACAGTCTAGCAGACGGTAGTGGCAAAAGGGCACAGTAGCGCGCAGCATCGCAGTAGCACAACATGTAGCTTGTGGGTCAAAACCCTGTACCCCTAGTAAACGTCAAAATAGGTGGCAAATGGATGTTCATCCTCCCCAAAATGAAGCCATAGGCTATGCCCCATGGCCATGTCGCTCTGAAACCACTTCATGAGACCTGAAATCTGCCGCACCTCCGGTCATCTGCCGGCCCAATGCTGCTCGCTTCGCATGACGCTGCAACTCCTATGCATCTGAGGCAAATGGAACTTCACCGGCAAATCCTCTCTCCGGAAAATGCGAGGGCTTCGCATGCCTTGCCCGCTCTCAAACGCGTGTGATCTAACAAACTAGAACCACGGGTGGCCCGAAAGCATAATGGAAAGTGACCAAAGACCAGCAAAGCGAGCCGACATGCAGGGGTGCCAGTGGTGTGGTTGCTCAAGAGTTGGCGTTGCGTGCGTGAGCGTGTGGGTGTGTGTGTGTGTATGTGGATGCGCGTGGGTGTGTGTGTGTGTGTGTGTGTGTGCGTGCGTGTGTGTGTGTGTGTAGGTGTAGGTGTGTAGGTGCGTGTGCGTGCGTGTGCGTGCGTGCGTGGGTGTGCGCACGTGCGTGCGCGACCTCAGAAATCGTAAAGAGTCCTCAGTTTTTGGACATCGACCACGCCAGTCCCCGCAGAGGGTGTCATTTTCGCAGGGTGGGTTCGGTCCCACCGCGCCGCCTTAATAGACTAACTAATTACTTTCGTGTCCAAATGTCTCGTGCAAGTTTGGCTGTGTGATATCTCGTGCAAGTTGTTCTCGTGCAAGTTGGCTCGTGTATGTTGGCTTGTGCAAGTTGGCTCATGCAAGTTGGCTCGGGCAAGTTGGCTCGGGCAAGTTGGCTCCAACAAGTTGGCTCGTGCAAGTTGGCTCGTGTAAGTTGGCTATGCACAAGTTAACTCGAGCAAGTTCACTCGCGCAAGTTAACTCGTGTGAGTTGGCTGTGCAAGTTGGCTCGTGCAAGTTGGCTCGTGCAAGCTGGCTCGTGCAAGTTGGCTCGTGCAAGTTGGCTCGTGTAAGTTGGCTCGTGTAAGTTAGCTCGTGCAAGTTGGCTCATGCAAGTTGGCCCGGGCAAGTTGGCTCGTGCAAGTTGGCTCGTGCAAGTTGGCTCGTGTAAGTTGGCTCGTGCAAGTTGGCTCGTGTAAGTTGGCTGTGCAAGTCGACCCGAGCAAGTTGGCTCGTGCAAGTTGGCTCGTGTAAGTTGGCTGTGCAAGTTGGCTCGTGCAAGTTGGCTCATGCAAGTTGGCTCGGGTAAGTTTGGCTGTGCGATAAGGCTGGTGCAAGTTGGCTCGTGCAAGTTTAGCTGTATGATAAGGCTGGCGATTTTACCGGAAGAACCCTTTGCAATGCTTTCGGGAAAAAGTGAACCAAACAATTAAACACACACATAATTCATAATTGCAACAAGCAAGCAAAGGCCGCAGGTTTCGCACGAAGTCCTGCTGCAGCTGCTCTGCCAGTGGTACGCCCGCAAGCCGCAGCGCCGGAAGCAGCAAAGCCTTCCTGAGGGGAATTGCTGGACATGGATCTGCAAGGCCACCAGAGGCTTGATAGTGGAAGAGTATCAACTTTCCGGCCAGGTCGCTGAGCCCCGGCAAACAAGTTGCGTGCACTCGGTCTTTGTGGCCAAACAAAAATATACAATTATTGTATTTTGTGTTGCGTTGAATTCCTTTCTCTCTGTCTCTCTCTTCCCAAAATTGGCAGGTTACACATGTAGCCTGCTTCAAACTCTCCTACTTCGGCTTGTGAGTTGGCCCATCCTGGCGCACTCATCACAGCCGCACCCAGCTTCCTCTGCCATAGAGCCATGCACGGCTCATATGGCCAGCACTCGGATCTGAGCTTCTGAGCTGTTCTTGGTTGCTTTCTGCTCAGCTCCCCTGCTAAAAGTTTAACATTTAGTGGTTTGATGGAAAACCCATTAGTTGGCAAAAAGTTAAAGTCCTAACATCCAAGCAAAATGCACCAAATGGTTCCGATCTGATGGGGCATATCCTTGATGATGGTCGAGATCGCATGTGTACACAACATGAGCAGAAATGCGTAGCTTCTGACTTAAGCCTAATGTCAGAGATTGAAGGAGCAGCACCATAGGATGTTGAATCAACGCTGGACTTTGGACATGACGCCTGGCTGGTTGACCTGCCGATGGCACTTCCCGAGGTGTCCGCCATGATGGACTTGGCGTTCCCGCCAAGAGCATCCTCGCCAAGTCTCAGAGGCTTGCGCAGCTGAACTGGAAATGGGGCAAAACCCCGTACCCCCAGTGAACATCCCAATCCCCACTATAGACTAAAATGGGTGGTGCACCTACCCAAAAAGGTACCATTGGTTTTGACCCACAGCCAACTGTTGACTCCATCGCCGCGCAAGGCGCTGCATGTCGAACCTGCCTTCAGCACTTTGGTCAGGAACGAGTTGCGGTATGGCACAACACTGCCCTTCCTGTCACGGAAACTATCTTGGGACGTCCAACCTCAACTACGCCGGGTCAAAAATGCTTCAACCAAATTGTTCATCAGGGATCCTTACATTATACACCTGAACATTGCCTTGACAATGGTGGTGTTGGAAAAGCCATGTTTCAAATGGGCAACATGTATCTTTTAAGGAGCCCTGTTCATACACATGCACACAAACTACAAAAACTGGCGGCCAAAGGCTTGAGGCAGCATGGACTAGAGCACCTTCCAGGTCCACCCAAGCGGCCATCAAACCCGAGAAATGGCTTTTTTGGTGGCAGCGTGTTTTGCAAAGGAAACACGTACAAGCACGGTGCTTGCATAAAATTAGATGGCCATGGGTCAAAAATCAAATCGTACCCCCAGTGAACGGGACAATCCCAACTAAAATAGGTTCTAAAATTGGTGGTGAGTTCACCTACCCCAAAATGGTACCATTGGTTTCGACCCACCATGTCTTTCGATGCTCCCGGCCTGTTGAGAGCATTGATAACGCCTTCAAGCCAGTGCCTGATCTCAAGAGCGTAGACATTCCGCCTGCTGTAGGGGGGAGGGGGGTGGGGGGCCCGGCCCCAAATTCCATTTATCTAGTCTTCCCAATTTCAGGGAACATGGAAACCAGAAATGGATTTCCAGGGGTCACCCCCCTCCCCCAATTCCGTTTTTAAGGGGGTGGGGATGCTTAGACAGCGCAGACATTCTGCTGTGGCCCAGGCAGAGAAACATTGATGGACACCGCTTGGCCCATCAGAACCTGAGACAGCTCAGACATCAACATGTATGTTCTTGCTGTCCACATGTATCACCCTCCCAACAAATTCCACGTAGCAAAAGTGCAATTGCCAGACGGCCACAAGTTTCATTTCTTGCTTCTGACCGCTTCAGTAGAAAACAGAACCCTGGCATTGGAATGCTTCGAGCTTCCTCCACCTAGAAGCACCTTGCCTCCGCACTAAAACGAACAAAGGGCTCGGTGTGCGCCAGTGTCGTTTCCCGCAATCTTGTTTTCGAGTTCTCTCGTTCCCTGCTTTCGTGTTTTCCAGTGCTCGGGTTTTCTGGTTTTTTCCGCCTTCCCGCTCACTGCTTTTCTCGCTTTCCCCTCTTCGCATCTTCCCGCCATGTTCGCATTCTGAGTGCTTTCCCTCCATTTGCTTAAGCCCCCGGTAAAAAATGTTACAATTTCCAGTAGTGATAATTCCCTGTAAAACATGTAAAACCAAAAGGGGAAAACATATTAAGCACATGGAAGTTTGGCCCGTGGCCGCACTTTCGCCGCGGCGTTTCCGAGCTGGCCTTGTCGTTCTGGGAGCCCGCTTCGTAGGGCTTCAAGCGCTCGGAGCCGGCGAGGTCCACGATCTGCACCTCTGCGTCACGATACAGAACTCACAGTTTGGCTGTGGCTCAAATACATTTGGTACCAAAATGGCATGGTAAATGGCACCAACTAAAACCCGCGTAACCCTAGCTCTTTAATTTTGAGCCACACCCGTTTGGCTGCCACGTCCGTTGAGGCCAAACGCGCAGCAATGCGCCGCATGCAATTGCAATCATTACGGCGACAAATAAGTAGTAACTGTCGTGCCTCACAAATGTTTGCCTCATAACACCGCAAATGGGTGGATCCCCATTTCATCTTTAGCTTCACCAAGCGTGCAAATAGACAAACTGACGACAAAGTGGTAAATCGGACAAAACAAGAGTAAACTATAAATCATACCAGTACAGCCGTCAAAGCCGGCTCAGAAGATTCGAAATAAAAGATCTATAGTTCTATGCATCTGTATTTTCCTTTTTTCTCCTCGGTTCATGTCCTTTTGTCCGCTTTTCTTCTTTATTTCTTCCTTCCTTCCATCCTTTCTTTCTCTATTTGTTTTCTTTCCTTCCTTCCCACTTCCTGTCTTTCTGCAAGTAAATATGCTTGAGGACTGACTACTCCATACATCCCGCTAGGTCCGTTTTCGTGTGGCAGCCTTAGCATATGCCAAAAGCAACAGCAGTTTTGTTGTGTTGGCACCACTGCTAAATCAATGTCAATGCACTAACGCACACGCCCAAGCCCGACAGTCGATGCATCATATTGATCCAGCCATAAGGCGTCAAGAAATCAGGGCTGAAGCAAATGCCAGCTGTAATTATGACCGCAGGCGTCGGAGTGAAAAGCCGTTGCCCGTGGCAATCCTCCAAGCGGCCCGAAACACTCTGATCCAGGCGTCTTCGTTGTTGGCAAATCGTCTGATCGACGAATATGCTGGACCTTTGGGAGTGATTGGAAGGCCACAGTCAATCACCGCATCTGACCTCTGGTCAAACTCAGCTCCGCAGCAAAGGGCGCGCTGCAAGCGAAAGTCGCTGCTTCCAGGGATGTTGGTGCTGCCGCAAAAGCGCCCATCCTCATACTTGGTTGTAGCGCTGCTTACAGCTACTGGAACACCCCAGGCGCACTCACATTCAGCCTCAACCGCGCTAGCAGCATCAAGCTCAACAGCACCTGCATCATCCATTGAAAACGCTAAGCATAAGTCGGTGTTCAACATCATCTCTTTGCCAAGGACGGCTTCATCTGCTCCGACATCTGATCGCCTCCATTGATTCTTGGCGGGGTTTCCTTCAACCGCCACCTCTGGCGCCCAGCCTTTGGCTAAGATCGACACGAAATAGTCGTTGTTGAAGTTCCGGCTCATCTGTGCCGAGCTCCACCAGCCGTTATAGCCCGAATTGTTCACATGCGCCCTGCCCAGCGTGTGAACTCCCATGAGCGCAGCGGCTTGACCCCAGGTCAGCCCCATGCTGTCGACAAAGGTCTCCTTGACCGCGGTGCAGCTGCGTTCTGGATTCGGCAGCCTGCCGTGGGCAAACTCGCAGGTCGTGGCGGTGGTGCGGCCAAACTTGAACTGTGACTTGAAGTCGATGGTGGATCGGCTGCTGTCCTCTGCAGTCACGTGCTCGCGAGACGCAGCCATCACCGCTTCGGCGGCGATGACGACGAAATCCGCCAAGGACACTGACTCGCAGAAGTGCTCGTAGGCATCGGCGATGGAGATGCCGAATTCCCCCTCGTAGAGGCACTCTTTCAGACCCAAATTGTCCGGATCTGTGAGGTCCACACACCCGTCTGCACCTCCCTCGCCGTCCTTGTAGTCCATGAAGTCATGGCCAGCCATTCGCAAGACGCATCCGGCCCAGTCAGCCTGTGGGCACTCGGTTGCGGTGCAGGTGCTTGGCAAGGAGTTGTAGAGGCCTTGAACCTCGGCCACGATACTGTCATACTCCGCCTCCGTCATGCTCTGGGTCGTCATCACCTGGGTGCCAGGGCAACTCACCATGAAGTATGGACTGGCCCAGGTGGTTGTCGTCCCTTGACGGCCCTTGGCTTTCTCGACTTGCAGCAAGCCATGGCCGCTGCTGGGACAAGCAGCGGTGCCACAAGCATCAAGGCTGCTCTCGCACCGCAGAAAGAGGCCAAAGCTGACAAGAAGCCTCGGCATAAAAGCCATCAGAGCGAAGGGGTCAGTCAGGTAATCCTTGATCAAGGGTAAGATTGAAAATGCTTGAGCCAATAATATTGGAGTTGCGCAAATATGTTCCGATGCCCTGGTCCATTTTAAACGTCTCTCCTGCTGAATTGTGGGCAACACAGGCACCGGGCACTAAGGCCTGTCGCTTGAATTGAAACTTTCACTATGCTTTCGAAAGCAACGCCTCCCATGTCACAGCATGAAATGATCACAACCACAAGCGCGTTTCGTCTGACCCACTTGCAAACACATCTCCACTGAGCTCCGAATCTTGACATCATGCGCTATTTCAGCTTAGGTGAGAATGTGAATTCTGCAGGATGTAGGAGTCTCACCCATGCTTTCCTTCGCTGAAGCCTTTGACTGGTTTGCGATTCAGGCGCAAATCTACTGAATCTCCCCTCCCTGGCAGTCCCAATTTCTATCCAGCCTGCCTTGGACGTTTTGACAGTCTGCGCGCTGGGGTTGGAAGCCTGCACCGAGATAATACTGCTCACATTGAGATGATCTTCCGATATGGATCACTGCAGGCAAGCCTGGGATTGCACAAGCACCGAGCAGCTTGAGGCTGCCGTTCGGTCTTGATTGCCCAGGTTTGATTGAAAACTCAGCCTTGTCGGCCCAAGCACGCCTCAATGAAAATCGTGAAGATGCAATGAGAACCTGGCGCAAACCAGCATGACATGCGAATGCGCTATTTTGATGAATGGGGAAGGTGCTGGTTGTGAGCCAGGAACACACATGAGTTGTCACAAGCCACTAGGCTGGAGCTCCATTTAAACCAAACAGCCATTGGATTCGGATGTGCAACCCGAGAGCCCGAATAGACAGCCGCTCAAGGAAAAAACGAAGCTGATTTGTGCCCCAATTGGATTAAAATCATCTTTCTGGCCCCCTACCATAATCCCAGTGGAATGCCTCACGCACAAACCACGCCTCTTGCCACATATGGTGAAATTATGTGGAAATTGCCATGCCGTGCTTTGTGTGCCAATGCTGGGCTTGGCACTCACCGCGCCTTGACCCAATTTTTTAGCTGCCTGAGGCTCCAGCGCGAAGAGTTCAGGTTGTGCGGCGTTTCCGCCACAGTACGATGTGTGTCCTCATGAACACCGCACATGACGCAGCTGGGACAGCCGGCAGCGGAAGATGAGTTTTGAATGTCAGTGAGATTAAGACATACAAAGACCATCTAGGCCAAAGTAGGCTTCAGGCGCCAAGGAAATACTGGTGAAGGCCCTCGTCCTGCGCCAGCTTTGCTTCCATTGCCCTCGCTGCACTTTGGCGCACGTTCGCCGTCCTCGTTGGCAATTGCCACACGCTTGGCACCTGCTCGTCTCAAAAGCCTTTGGATGCCAGTCATAGCCCCTCCGAACCCACGCAAAAGCCAGCAAGTTTGCTTGAGGGCTTGAGGTGGTGGACAGTGGCAAGGCACAAGGTTGCCCGTCAGCAGCTTCCCGGCACGAGCAGCTTTTGGGAGCAGAATCTGTCGGCAAACGGCGGCAAATGGCAGACGAGCGGCTCTGGAGCAAGAGCCTTGCATTTGACTCGCCTATTCTCGCCCACACTGTGCTGTTCCTGGGTGAGATGTTCACCGGTGCGCTATTGAATCTAAGGCACACAGAACTTATCCAACATGAACGTCCTGAGCCTTGTAGCCAATGGCCTAAGCTTGCTGGTGTTTCCTCAAACTGCCGTCAATGCTTTTTTGGCCGTCGGAGCTCCTAGGGACTTTCATTGGATGAGCTGATTTTCCAGCGGAGAGCCGCCTCGATGAAGCTGCGGGCTCAGTGGCTCCTTAAAATTCGGCCGGAGCTGGAGCTCTGGAACTGCCATGATTCGTGACGTGTGCTTTCTGCTCCCCTGTTAAAAGTTTAGCTTTTAGTGGTTTAGTGGAAAACCCGTTAGTTGGCAAAAAGTTCAAGTCCTAACATCCAAGCAAGACGCACCAAAGATTCGTTACGTGTGCCATTCTGATCTCTGAGATTCCTCTGAGCTCTGACACGTGCCAGAGCATCCAGCTCAATCTTGCATGCATCATTCCTGGTGTTTGCCCATGACACCAGACCATGCCGGTAGATCCCTGAACATCGCACAGACTAATCACACTGGCTTGTTAGGTGCACAGCAAACTCTTGTCAAACTCGTATCCTTGCTAGCAATCCACTCAGTGTTCTACCGACAAAAACATGATGCCTCAGCTAAAACAGCTGCTTGGCAGCGACTCATAGATGGACATCTGCGCATTGGAGACTCCGAGAGGCAAAACAGCAATTCAAACTGACACGGGTTTGGACATCAATGCTGGATCCTCGTTCAACTCAGAGTTTCCTGCAGGCACAGAGTTGGGACAAAGGCAACATCCCCTTGACTGCTGAGGCACTCAAATTACTTATTCCAAACGCCGCGGACACATGTGCCCTGGTGCTTGCTCCATGCTCGATGTGCGCCACCCATGCGCTTGCTGCACGACTGGGAGAGCGCAAAAAAACGAGCGCTATTATCCGACGTCAGAGTGCAAGAGGGCATTTGGGCATTTGGCATCCATTCCATTAATGCAGAGACCCACAGTAGCGTCGCCACAAACAAGCTCGCAGAAGGTGGGGTGTGTTTGCCCTACGACCAAACGTCTAGCTCCTGCACTCTGAATTCAAGTGACATGCAAGCTTCAAGACAGCTAGGCACAACATACAACTTCTTGCAGACTTGTTTGACAATTCAAGAACCGCGCCTCTCGAATTGCTTGCTTGGCCACAATGAGCTGTCATTCTGGTGTGTGCTTGTGCTGTCATGATTTTCAGGATAACCTTGTTGCCTTCGTTGGCAAGCAGGGATTTGCAACCGGCATGGCCAATTAGGTGTCGGTTCTGGACAAGCTTTGATCTTCTTCGCCTTCGCGTGCCCGGATATGAGACGTTTTTTGTTTTTTCTTTTTCACAGGAACACTTTGCCATCCTGCAACACAGCCTTCTTCCAGCGCAAAAAGCTGGACACGGCTGCCCGTTCATTTACGCGACATTGTTCAGCAGCCTGCCTGATGGGAACTGCCCCTGGCTGCAAGCTTGCACCTGGCAGCCAGAAGACAGGTCCATTCGAGATCGGGCCTTGAGGCTCCCGGTACAGCTTACACAACAGAAGTAAGGGCCAAAATAATGATTGCTGACATGCTTTGCCCATAATTGAAAGATCCTTGTCTGCGCCGACATGAGCAACATGTCCAGCAAGACTTGCTCAGGCATAACCATGAGGCTCGGAGGAAAAAGGGAACAACATGTGCACGCAGCGAACAGTTTGCGTGATGCTAAAAGCAAGCTGCACTCTACAGTGAACTGGCGGCAGGCAGTAGTTGCCTATGCCGCTCTCGCCAGATCAGATCGCAAGCCCTGCCTATGCCCGCTCTCGCAGCTGACGCAGCACAGCATCTGGTCCCTCCTAGGATCCCACCGAAGCCTGCTCTCCAAGAATGTATTCTCCGGGGGGTCGGACTGCCGAGATAGACCCCCCAAAGAGGAATGCCGATGCACACGACAAATGTACTCAAAGCCTGACTGCATTCTTGAGTTGTTCACCACTCAAGGCTCCTCCTTCATCATCTTCTGCCTCTGCCAAATACGCTCCTCCAGTTGCAGGTATGGGGAGCATCGGGTGCCTACGACCTTTGAGCTTGCAAATCAATTAATCCACAATGCCCCTTTGCATTTTGCAAGCTCTATGAATACTTGTTGCTTGCCTGCAGCCGGTGGGAAGGAAAAGCATTGAAACACATTGTGACACTGTGACGTGTGTCATGCTGCTTCTGCTGTGAAATGGAAACGAGCAGCCACACTTGTCCTGGCATTCGTTGATGAGGTGCTGGGTGGGAATGCTTGCCTGCGCCCCATGCAAACAAACGGGTCGCAAAGTGGGTCTAAATCACGTGTAACCGTGTATGCTTTCTGATAGAGGATCTTCAAAACACCACTTGAGTCGTGATCAAAACCCGGTACAAAAAAGGTGAACCCAGAACCATGTAAAGGATAAAGAAGAAGGCCGCAGCTCATTATGGTTGGGATTGTCCCTTTCTAACCTTCATTTACCCGGATTTTGATTGTGACTCACTTGGAAAGCGCCAAGTGTCTCAGTTGGCCTGTTCGACAAACCAACATTAGAGGGCGACGGCAGCGAGTCGCCTCCTTTCGTCGGCCATCGTTGTACCACTCTGGGGCCTTCACAAAGTGCCTCGGCGAATTTCTGTGCCATGCCTGGAACGCAAAACACGGATCCATGACACGCATGTACACATTGGCCATGGGTCATAACTCCGTACCCCCAGTGAACATCCCAATCCCCACTGAAATAGGTTCTAAAATGGGTGGTGCACCTACCCCAAAATGGGATTCCATTGTTTTAAACCATGTACATGTCATGCTTGTCAGCAGGACCGACAGAAAGCATCTTCAAGTTTGGAACCGTGAAACCCAAATCTGCCAAGCCAGGCTGCGCAGACTTTTGAGTAGCAGGGTCGAAGGGCACCAGGCCATTGACCTGCAAGTGCCTGGCCAAGAATTCAGAGGCTCCAAGTGAAACCCTCTGCTCGGGTCCCATGATTCACACCGTGATCTCCAACATGCTCAGCAGTCTAAGCTCGCCTCAGAACCTGGGTGTCTGCAAACAGGGGGCAGGCAACAGGAAATGGTTAGTGACAGCATGACAGCATGGGCATCATGTGCAATCTCTTCAATCTGTCAAATGTGTCCCGTTTTGAGAATGGTAAACAAACACACAGAATTGGAGAACGTCTGGTGTTGCGATGAGTTCAACAATTCCAACAGCCCGATGCCTCTCCAAGGTCCGACGCAATCCAGCAGCCACAGAGCGCTCGTGGGCTCGCACGGACTGGGACCTGGGGATTTGAGGCTCGGCTGGACGTCGGGAGGATGTAGAAGCAGATTTGGAACCAACCTTGTTGAAAGGCCTACCCTGCAATTGAAATTTTGAAGATTTGATTGCCCTACAAAGTTGAAACTCTCCCCAACTCTTGGAACCTTGAGATTTAAAAGCTGAACTCTCTCCCGAACAGAGCTTGTGATTTCCACCTCCAGGACCGTGGGGATGTAGCGCTGAGCTGAAAAAAACGGGGGGGGGGGGGGGAAAGAAGACAAAAGAAGAAGAAACAAAACAGGGGTATGCGGCAACTCAACCAGGCACGTTCTTAGTGATGCCTTGGCAAGGGTCTTGTATTATATTCGCGTTTTTTACGGTTGCAGGAGATCGTAACGCTCAACAACAACCCAACTGCCAACCGAGGCCAGGATTTGCCGCTCGGACGGATTCATCGAAAGCAAGGCATTCAGGCAAGCCACTTCTGCCACCAAACCTTCTGAGGCATGCCGTCCTTCATCGTGAGATGGATCTCTGCCTGGTTTCCATGGTGCTAGAGACATTGTCGATTTGGGAATTGAGACCGCAGCAATTCCGGTGGTAAACAAAGTCACCCCTCACTACGTACGGCTGAAGATGAGCCTGTGTTTATGCCTTGGAAGCATTTTGTCTTCTGCATTTCTTGGGGCTTGACCTGGGACTGGTTTTTCTGGCGCTGACTCCACGCTGAACCTTGACGATTTTCTTTCAGACTGTTCATGTGGTCTTTCTTACACCTGGTTTCAAACGGGCTGCCCGGTACTTTGCTGTGGCCATTCTGAACCTGCCAGTGTGCTTTGGAATCGGTATGTTTTAGATATGAAGCGTCAGGTTTCTCTCGAACATCAGAAGCACTTTTGTACGTGCAAGTTGGTACATTGTAGCTGTCACGTTAATACGCGGTCCAGGATGATGTTGCCAATTCGAAGCACTCTTGTGCACTCATTCCAGTGAACAAATGGACATATTTTTGCACAGGGTGCAACGCCGACTTCTGATATATAAACAACTGCAAGGGGCCTATCCTTATTCCAGAGGTCAGCATGGCCGGAGGTTGGGTTGTCACAGCTCACATGCAAGTAGTACTCAGCTAAAGGGAAGTACTATTCAGGAAGAAGCAAGTAGTATTCAGCTTTTGTACCATTCAGGTTGTATTCAATAGAAGGGCATGGAGACGTGCCGAATACTCGTGTAAAAAGCGGTACTATGAACTTGCTTTCGCGAACGCTTTCGCGACCCCACATGTTGCTTTCGCGGGCTTCGGTTTCTTTAGAACTGCTTTCGCGCCGCTTTCGCGACCCACTGTCACAATCTCTGCTCTGCATGACCTCAAAAGCTGCAGGTTCCTTTTGACGCTCAGGGCAGTGCGATGGCCTTTCGCCTTTCTGTTAAAAGGGAGTTCCACAAACGGCAGTGCACCCCCAAATGTAAGACTATGTAAAACAACTCCCGCTCATCATCAACACGCAGGCTTTCGCGGGGCTTTTGCGGCGGGACCTTCTTTAAGCACTTTCGCGATAAGTGTTCGCAAGCTTTCGCGGCCTGCGTTTTGGCTTTCGCGGGGTTCTATAGGACACCCCCCTTTACTTTTTTGTATTGTCAGGGTTTATGGCGCTGTTCAATTAGAGTTGAGTACGAGGATGCTGCCTTCATTTCACTAGTAGTGCTCAAGAATCAAGTAGTTTCAGTGTTCAGAAGTTCAGCTAATATTAAGTAGTATGTAAGGAGCGAATAGCTTGCATGAAGAGGTGAGTATCTTGCAGCAGTGCAGTATGAGGGAAGTGGTACAAGCCAAAGTAAACAATATTGAGGGAATACGACATACTCCTTAATGAAGGAACCTAATAGTGGCAAAGACACACACACACACAAACACACAGAGACACACCGACACACACACACACACAAACACACACACACAGACACACACACACACACAGATACACACACAGACACACACACACACACACAGACACGGACACACACGCACACACACACACACTCACTCACTCACTCACTCACTCACTCACTCACTCACTCACTCACTCACTCACTCACTCACTCACTCACTCACTCACTCACACAAACACACACACACACAAACACACACAAACACACACACAAACACACACACACACACAAACACACACACACAAACACGCACACACATACACACAAACACACACACAAACACAGACACAGACACAGACACAGACAGAGACAGACAGACACAAACAGACACAGACAGACACAGACAGACACAGACAGACACAGACAGACACGCACACACACGCACACACACACAAACACACAAACAAACAAGCACGCAAACACACAAGCACATAGACACGCAAGCACACACGCAATCAAGCAGACAAGCACACAAACACACGAAGCACACACAAACACATATACACACACACACACTCGCACAGGATGTGTTGTGACAGTGGCTGATGACTCTTCATTGCGAGCAAGCCTTGTTACGTATTTTGGTCTTTTAGGACAAGGAGGGTCAAGGACATCAATGGACACGTGGGCACACTGATTATCAAGTGCAGCGCAGTACAGGCAAGCAAACAAAGCATACGAATACCACACAGCTGGAAATACGGCCATCTTTGTCAGGTTTATCATTCCCATCGCTCGCAATGGCCGACTATTGTGAAACACATCCTTGGTTGGCCTTTGCAAGCGCAGCGCTGAACTACACCCACATCGCACAGGAATTGGTTTTACATGGGTCTCCGGCATGGGTGTTTCCCTTTTGGTTATCTTGAAGACAGCCTTCAACATGGCATCCTCAAAAACACACGCCCACAGCTTTGTGGGGCACTGCATGCCGTCCAGCAGCTGTATCACCATGCTCGAAGTGATCATTTCCAGAGCCTGCGGAGCGTACTCTTGAAACGAATGATCTCTAGGGCTGCGTGGTTCTATGCCTGTGTCCGCGCTTCACCCAATGTGTCTTTGGTTTTGTGTACCTGCCTAGCTCAAGAAGCGGACATCTGCTTTGGCAAATACACACTGTATAGTCTATTTGTGCTACTCTAAACCGAGAAAGATCCCATCGGTCTCCGAGGTGCTACCTGTCATGTGACGCAAGCCAAAGCTCATTTAGCAGTGAATAATTTATCAATGATTCCCGTCCAGGTCAGCACCAAACACCAGCGTGTTTGTGGATGAAAGTAATACTCTCAAAAAGTAAGATGCAATCAGACACATGTTGTATGAATTTCTGAGTGCTTCCAACGGATTGCTTTAGCTCCATTGTACCAGGCCTATGCACCAATACCTATCATGGCCAGCATCATCTGGCCCTTCCAGCTCATCGTCGAGTGAGGCGAACGGTGCAACTGGATGTACAGACGAGAGCCAGTTGCCTCAGGTCCGTTGTTCTATTGCATGCAGGCCAACAACTGCGTCTTGACGCAACCAATTGCACCCTTTGTGGGGACAGGATGGACACTCATATTGTATGTGTTCTATTTAAGGCCAACATAAACCTCGAAGCACATGGACAAATCCCCCGAATGGATATTCAAACACATAGTGAGTCTCCTATGTCAATCCCAAATTGACAACCAACTACTGGATATTTGGAGCTGCCACATGTGTATAAATATTATACACATTATGGTCAGTGTGCAAGATAAGCGGCCATTCAGGAGGACCTGGAAAAGCTCCTTGCCGCTCTTGCCGATTTGCACCTTGATTCTCAAAAGTCAGATGCCAAACCTGCCCATCTGAGTACAAATCAGCCCCACATATCACACTCACAGCCAGAGCTGAAACTCCAATGCATCGGTCGAGCAACTTCTGTCGACCAGTTTCCAGCTTCATCTCTTGCCATCTCCTTGCAAACTGTACGTGTGTTGCCTTCCTGCCTAGCCTGGGGATGCCATGACCTACCTAAACAACTTCAGACTTCCACTGCCTTTGATTTTTGACTCGGCTCATTTCGCCTGGCACTGCTGGAAGTTGTCCCAAGAGCCCACCACAGAGTAGCAGTGCGACTTCGCCAGGGCCTCACAAATGTGGCCAAATGTGGCCAGATGAGTCATAATCAAAACCCGGTGCACAAATGCTTCACCCAGAACCATGCAAAGAACTAGAAAGGAGGCCTTTCAAAAAATTCTGGCTGGGTCTTTCCCTTACTAACCTTCACTTACCCGGGTTTTGAGGACGTGGCTCAGATGTGGCCAGTCGTCTCACGGCTCGTCCGGCACGTCACGCCTGGAAGTCCACCGGCTGCCAGTCAATACGCTGCCAGCTCAAGCACTCGGAGTGACTCCTCAGGCGCGACCAACGAGCTGAAACGCTGAAGCCTCTCGACAGAAAAAGCCGAGCAGCGGCTGGAAGACAACTCCTGAGCTGGAAGAAAATGCTCCAGAAAGTTAAGGCAATTCAAGGACCAGCGAAGTGGTGCCAATTGAAATGCCAAGGGACGGAACACATCACCCACTTTGCCACTGATTTGGAAGTTGTGGCCATGGCCCTGCTCATCTGGGCCCAGAATGTCCTCGAATGGGCACAACCGAGCCGCGCTTCGCCGTATTTTCCAAGTCAACGGCCCTCCTATCTCTGCAAACAGCGGGAATCAGGCCTCACGGTTGAAGAGCATCTGGGGCTCTGCGTCTCCCAAATCTGGGCAAAGCGGCAAAGGGTAGGGGGGATCTTGGGTCTTGAATGAATGGCCGACCTTTGAATTGTTAAAGCCGAAGGCTTTCTGCGGACTTCACTTTCCCAGCGTTTCTTGCTTTTGCTAACAACCACGGCATCGAGGCTGGTTCAAAGAGTCTGCACTTTCTTCCGGCTCAGCCAAAGCAAATGGGGCTTCTTGGGATGTGGATAGGCAAATGTCCGTTTCCTCGCTTCTCTACGGGTGCGTTGCGGTTGCTCAAAAGCGTCTTCGGCATTATCATGTTTGTTGGAGTCATGTTGATCTCAAGGTTTGTCAGGCACAGACTTTGTATTTGCATTGCACAAACTGGGACACAGTACAGTAGCCAAGGTCTCACTAGATGACTGGCGTTCAAAGCTTGCCATCTGGAGCAAAAGCTGTCTGGTTCAAGTTGAAAATCCGAGGGTCCACAATAACTCGCGCAGCATGCTGAAATCAAGGAAGTGTCGGGCGCGTATTGCAAGGTTCCATGACCAACAATATCGCATTGGAATATGCAAGCGAAATGCGCGGAGCACCTTTTTGAGGTTGTATGACCAACAAATTACGTCCGCCTACGTATCTAGATCCAATGATCTTAGACGCAACGTGACACCTGCTGTTTCTCAGAGCATTCTAACCCGACGGCCTGCGTGTCGAGCCAAATAAGCTGCACCGCCAAAAGGAAAAAAGGAACCATGGCCCCAGAAGGCAAGCTAAAACGCCAAGGGACGAAGCGTAGGCTTGGCGCCCGCTGCCTGCAAGGCCACCGATCCACAGCACGGCTTTTGGGTGAAACCGAGACTTGGGCTTTGAGACTTGGGCTGCAGCTGGATAGAAGCCATGCTGAAAGTCTGCGTCTCGGTAGATCTGGAAATTGCTGGTCTCCTTGCAAACAACGGAGCAACTCCCCCGGTGGCCAAGGCACGTTGAGTGCAAGCCAAGTCACCCTGCTTTGGAATGCACTAAGCCATTGACAATTCGACATGGCTTGTTCTGCAGCCCGACTCGCTGTACAAGGCTCTCTGCTTCACATTGAAGCGCCACTGTATTGAAGCATCAATGTAGGCGAAAGGCTGCAAGTGGATGAAACTTCACAAGCAGGCAGAATAGCAACCAACTAGCCCTTGAACCTCTGCTAGTACTGTCCCGCTCCTTGAGAAGCTTGACCTCGCAGTCGAAAACGCCAGAGTTGCTGCGCATGGCTTGGAAAAGCCAGAAGCTGTGGTCGCCTATGATGCCTTGGCCAGGGAAGATGAAGTGTTTTCATCATTTGACCTTGACCAGATCACTGTCACTTTGCATCCACGCCTATCGCGACTCGGACACAAGCAACCGTGACCAAGAATGCAAACACACACATCTCCTAAGCTCGAATGAGACATATTACAAAACCGAAAGCTGACCCCGCCGTGCCCATTGTAGAAGCTGCTGTAGCTGACGCGGCTGGACTTTCCCACAACGCCATCCACCTCGCGACAGCTTGAGAAAAATCAAATCAAAATCAAAAGCATCAACAATCAAAACGTCAAACACAGGTCAACAAAATCACAGCTCGTGTCTTGCACAGACATCGGCTGCGGAGCGCTAAATGAGAAATCCGCTCGGCCTTCTCCCAGCCCACACGCCGATACCGGCCATTCACCTGCAACCTGCCAGGCCATCTGACTGTGACCGGCTCGATGGATCGATGGATCGAGCCCAGCGTCAACCGGGTCAACCGAAACCGGGGGATGTTGCACATAAGCCCTACGTGCGGCGGAAAGAGGAAACCCTTCTCAGGCCATCTCTGCAATACGCAACAGACCACTGCAGATTGACTATGAAATCTATGAACAACAAAATGGTCAGAGCGTTCTTCAAAGGCCATCACTGCAATTCATAGCAATACCATCACGGCAGACTGATGATTAAAAATCAATTTGTCCACGCAAGCACAGTGCCTGATCTTGTAGTGCTCGCCCGCAGTGCCAGCCACCCTCCAACTCCGAGACCTGCTTTTTGGCGAAACCGAAAAACGCCGTGAAGCAGATGGCCATGGGTCAAAACCCCGTACCCCCAGTGAACATCCCAATGGCCACTAAAGGAGTCTAAAACGGGTGGTGCACCTACCCCAAAATGGTACCATTGGTTTTGACCCGCGGCCAGATCCAACGCAGGTTTCTCAACTCACGACTTAGCCTACAAGAGACTGATTGGCATGGTGTAAGCGTCTCAGGCCGACCTGTCAACGTTGGCTGCTGGCCCCAACACCAATGACTCCGAGATATCATTGTCACGAGGTGGGTGTAGCACCTGGCTGCGGAAAGGGTGAGCTTCGGAGATTCTCATAGGTACAATCAGGGTTCCACTTTTTGACTACCCCAAGATAGACTTAACCCAGGCGCTTCCCTTTGGGGGACATCAACCACCCCTGGGTTTAAGTCTATCGTGGGGTAGTCAAAAAGTGGAGCCCTGGGTACAAGACAAAATGCTTCGATTCCTTCTGGCAGTTCAAGTTCTTAAGACCCACGCTTTGTCAGGATCTTCATCGAGCCATATCTGGAAATTCTCCTTGCCTGAGACGAGAGAAACCATGTATATAGAAAGGAGACTACATCAGTAAAAGAGGTTTGCAAGAACAACCTTTTAGATGCTGAAGGGTCAACCCCAACAAGGACAACATCATCAAAGCAGATTGACACAAACACATACAGACACAAACACACACACACACACACACACACACACACACACACACACACACACACACACACACACACACACACACACACACACACACACACACACACACACACACACACACACACACACACACACACACACACACACACACACACACACACACACACACACACACACACACACACACACACACACACACACACACACACACACACACACACACACACACACACACACACACACACACACACACACACACACACACACACACACACACACACACACACACACACACACACACACACACACACACACACACACACACACACACGCACGCACGCACGCACGCACGCACGCACGCACGCACGCACGCACGCACGCACGCACGCACGCACGCACGCACGCACGCACGCACGCACGCACGCACGCACGCACGCACGCACGCACGCACGCACACACACACACACACACATTGTGGCGCATCCTGTAAATGACTGAATCAACCTGGGGCACCTGCCATCATCGCGCAGCTGGAGTACACAAGAGAAGCTGCCAGGTTCGTCCTCCAGGCCAATGTGAGGAAATGTCCGGTTCTATCCAGTAGAGTTGCAGCCGAAACATGCGGGAGCCAGGCATTCTGCACTGCTTACAGCTTTGTGGAAAACATGTAGTGCCAGAAACAGCCCCGGCCATGGCTCTTGCACAGGATGAGCCTCGTTATTTCAAAGTCTCTTGGCCCGTCGCGCTCTCCTCGTCACGATTGAGCGGAATAGCCTCTTGCCAGGCGGACAGGCTGCACGCCAGATAGTACCCAGTGATGGGAACCAAGACATCCTACAGAACTGCTGCAAAACAAGCATGCTTCCAGGGAGTCTCTGCATTGAGCAAAAGGTATGCCTGCACTGAGCAATATGCAATCAACATTGCTTCACTGTTGACAGGGTCCTTCTTCTTCACTTGTGTCGGCCACCAGCTAAGTTGGTGTGCTTTCTGCGGTATTCCCTGCCACGCTCACACACAATGCTGGGCTGCGAACCTGGTGCAACTGCAATGAAACTCTGCATTGGCAGCCAGAACTGACTGCGGCTCACAGCATAGCTCTCATGCGCGTGCTCTTTCCACAATTTTCAGTCATGAATGCTGTGATTTCCATCCTGCGGCACCAGCCTTCTGCCGCGGATTCACGCTGATCAGCTGCTGACAATTGCTTCCTTTGGCAGAATAGTCAAAGCACTCACGGCATGCTCATATGTCCATGGCAACTGCGACATGCTGGAGACTGAGATAATGCACTGCGGAATCTTTCTGTTTTCACCTGTATTTCATGCACCGCATGTTTGATCGACAAGGGCCCTCATGGAGGTTTTGACAGAGCGCTAGTGCTTGCTGGGTGGGCACTGTTTCGTGCACTCAAGTTTTATGGAATTAAATTTACTGAGAATTTTGCAAGCTACACGCTCAGCGCTTTGTCAGCTGGCAATGGGTCAAAAGCCCGGCTAGCCCCAGTGAACATCCCAATCCCCACTAAAATAGACAAAAATGGGTGGTGCACCTACCCCAAAATGGTACCAAAACGGTTTTGACCCACAGCCAGCTACCCCAAAGCACTCATCATTTTTTTCACCGAGCTACCTGAGGCGCTGAACGCCGCGACGCTCGCAAGCTGCTTGTGCCCGAGGCCCTGCGTGGCCTCCGTGCAAAACTGAAGCCTGGCACAGGCAGCGTCAAGGAAAGAACATGACAGCAAAAATGCCCTGGACAATTTTGAACATGTTGGTTGCTGGAAGTACCGATGCTTTCGTTGTTTTTTACCCCTGCAACCTCCACGCTGGTCCTGTTGCTTGAAGCAGTTCCTTGCCAATAGCAGTCCCTTGCCTCTTGGGGTCTGCTGCCAGCGTCAGCAGCCGTGAAAGATGGAGCTGTGGCCCGAAGCAGTTCTTCTCCTCAGATGCTAGCGGCCGTGGGCTGGTCGCGTTGCAGCTTTGAAGGCTTCTAACATAAGAATCCAACCATATATATTTTTTTGAAGCTCACAAAAGATTGCGATGGATTCGGAAGCTACAAAGCCATTCAAACTAAGCAGTTGCCAACAACAACGTGCTTCAAATCAAAGGGGTTTGAACGAGTCAAGCAAACCTGCAACGCCGGCAGTCAAATATCAGCGCGATTGCGCGAAGCATTCTCTGCAAGTTCCTGAAAACACAAAACCGTGGCCCGCAAGAGAGGGATCGGCTCCAAGATTCAGCCACACATTTTGCCAAATTGCAGGCCGGGGCGCCATCAGAAAGATGGCCTTGGCTAGGCTTGCCAGCCCGCTGCTAGGCCCCGTGTGGCTGAAGGAAGCCTGGCGCCATCAGCTGCAGTATGGCTCAAGCTTCAAGAACAGCCGCTTGGAACACATGGCCGTGGATCAAACATATTCCCAAAATGGAACCCTGGTAGGGGGATTCATGGACTAAAACCTGCAGTCCCATGGTGGATTAATTTTGACCCACACCCAATTAGACCACCAGGGCACTGCAGGGCAACCCATTTTGGGCCTTTTGGGTACCCATTTTTGACCCACACCCACATGTCTCAAGCGATTCAAGCGAAAAAAACGCGTAGTGAGCAAGACGTATGAACTTCGGAAACTTGAACTCGGGCCCATTCCCTCAAATTCGAATGAGGCACAACACAACAACTCAGCTGCCAGGGAAAGGATTGAGCTGGGTATTGGGATACCCGAAAGCATCCAAAAGCATCGATTTGCATCCAGAATATCCCACTAGTTTTAAGATACAAATCATCCACAAAAGTGTGTATATATATATTATTATAGAAGATGCGTGTTGAACACAAAGCGTATTCCGACCCCGTGCCCGCTTCCAAGCGCCCGCCTTGCTGCAGCCCACCATCACCGGCTGGGGGTCCTTGTGCCTTAGTGCCGCTCCCAAGACCGCCAGCTCCACGGCGTCCGTGCGCCTGAGCCAACGTGGACCCATGGGAGGGCTCTCTCGCTGGAGGCCTCCAAATCCGAATGGCAGTGGGTCAAAAATAAATGGACTCCTAGTGGAAACATGGGCCAAACCCTGCGGCCCCCTAGTGGATTGATTTTGACCCATACCCAAATTGCCCCAAGCCCCACACGGGAATTCAGTCTCACTAGAAATGGTCCCTTTTGGGTGACATCAGAAATGCTTGGGAGTGGGGCTAGAGGGTCTATTCCAATGTATGCGGGTCTTTTTCCTTGGGCAAGGGCTCGGTCTGAGTCACATGAGTCCGGTTTCACTCACTGCTGGAAAGTCAAGCGGATGCTATTGGAGCGGAAAAGCGGGCCATACCTTCGCTAAGCCTTACACCAAGTCTGCCACGTGCAGCCAAGATGCGAAGATCCCACGGAGCTAGTCTCTACAGCGTCTACAACAACAAAGGGAACGCGGGCATCACGTTCTGCCTGCCAAACAAATCACATCTGAAACTGTCGCGTCCGCCGCCACACCAATTACAACACCTGCAAAAAAGAGCCGCCAGCACCCCGCCTTGACCAGCACCTCCTGCATGGCAGCACTCGAGGGCGCTGATAGACTCGCTCCCCGGCCTGCAACAACTCAAGTTCAGTATAGAAAGTATGTCGCAGTCCATAGTTCGCTTCCTTTTGCCGCTGACTTTGTGGATGATCTATTGGATCTGCTGGTGATTACTTCAATCAAACTCACGCGCACGGCTACACAGTACGAGTACCCTCGTGCAGTACTGCATCATAATATGCTGTAGTTGCAGTGCTTTTTGACAAACTCCTGAAACACCCTGTTGGCTTTGAGCTACCACAAAGCCTTCTGGGGGCAATCCAGCAAACATGAATACGCCGAAGAATGCATGCTTTGATCCTGCACTGCCACTGTTGCTTTTTTTCTTCTGAAATTGGTGGACGCGAAACACGGCCCATAAGCTATTGCCCCAAGACAACCCGGTTATTTTGTCCTTGCAGTATCTCGACATGTCTCACATGACCAGCCTTGGGAGTTCATTGCGGTCCCCACCTCAGCTGACCGCTGCATTCCAGCTGCTTGTGTATCAAGGTTTCGAAGCCAACTAGATGCGCCTTTCCCTGAGGGTAATTACCCTTTTCGGCTTAACAGAGCACGGAACCAGGTGCCCATTTTGCGGAAAAACGCGTCCCTCGGGTTCCGTTAGGTGTTTTTTTTCGTCGCCAAGGTGCCACGTGGCCCCGGCCATCTCTGGCGCCAGAGGCTTGCAGCATGGCAACCACCACCCCTGGCAGCCAAGGATCTCAGCGAGCAAGCGAAAGAAGCAATCTGGCTGTGGGTCAAAACCGTTTTGGATCCCATTTTGGGGTAGGTGAATTCACCACCCATTTTAGAACCTATTTTAGTGGGGATCGGGATGTTCACTGGGGGTGCGGGATTTTGACCCATGGCCATCTGCGTCGCAGCCCAGCAATGCCGAACAGTGCCTGACAATGCCTAACATCTCACGACACCACGTTGACTGAGACAGCATGGTGCCCTTTGTGCCTTCCCCCTGGGTGAAGCCATCAGCGCTTTGGTCGAAGGTCCGGGTGCGGCCAGTTCGAGACACGCTTCCTGATCAAGCAATCTGACCACATCCGCCCCACGTCTTTCTGACGCAGACCTTTCAAGGATTGGCAAATCGGGTCCTGTGGCGCAGTGCAGCGCCAGCTCTAGTGGACTGGAGATCCAGCTGGCGGAGCTCCTTAGTGCGCACATCTGGCTATAGCAATCGCTTGCACATGACTTGGCTCCAAGGCGAGATCAATGGCATGTCAGGGCACAAGGTGCCAGTTGCAGGAATGCAACAATCCTTTTTGAGATCCCTTCCCCCTATTGCTACATGCAACCTATTGATATACATGGCTTCTTCCAGACCCGCCATCTGCCAACAATAGATTACAATTAGGCAAGCAACACTCATTCTTAAACAACAAGTTTCCCAACTGTCGTCGCATTTGGGGGCACAGCCAAACAATTCGATTTCAAGTGTGCATTCATGTTGAATATTTGACATTGCCATTTGGTTTCATTTGCTGCTCTCCATTTTGGTTGACAGAGCAAACAAATGGGCAGCGGTCGTGTGGGGCAGTCCACGCCTGTGGCAAACGCGACCACTTCCGCAAAAATGCCTAAGCGAGAGCAAGTTGACCAGGCGCCTATCGTAAACACACGGGTCACATAACAACTCAACCAGTCAAGCTGTCACCTACGCGACTGCCGACGCCTACGCACGCCTACCACGCAGCATACCTTCTCAGCCACATGCCTACGCGACACGAAAGCAATTCGCCGCGAAGATGCGGGCTTTGGGCTTTCATTCCTGGAAAAAAACAATACAAAAACTCCCGACTGTTTTGTGAGCCTGCGAAAGGAAAGGACCCCCATTGGTTGGAGAAATGAGGCCCTCTTGACCCTATTCGCCTCGGCCCGCTAACCCCTTGCGCCCTCTGCGGCGTTGGACTACGGCACGGCCCCGCCCACAACCTTGCCCCGCCCAGACAACTGCTTCGGGCACTAGCCCCATGCCCTTCCCATGCAGTTCTTGGCTTCAGCAGCCCCGTGCCACAAGGCTAGCGCCACCCTCCGCTTGAGTTTTAAGATCTTGGCACCCACTTTGCGCGGCCGCCAGACTGCCCGGATCTGCCCGGCAGCATTTTCTCGAGCTTGCATAGTTCTTCTAGTTTCATCGCTTCTCCTACCAAGAAAGGTTCCTCCAACAGAACGTTTATTTTTTGTCCAAAATCCAGGGGGGTCCGAAAACTGAATTAGAACTGCCCACTTTGCAACCTCTGGTTAACTCACTCTTCAAGGCCAACCAAGAGGATACTGGCCGAGGCGGGCAGCGCAGAACGTTCACAATTCATAAGCACTTCTCCCAGAGGAACATCACAGGGTCAGTATTCATCACTAGGGTGAAGGGATTCACCAAAAACATCGAAGCCTGAGACTGCTAAAGATCCATTTCGGACTTATTCATCATTCGGGTGACGGGATTCGGCAGCTTAAGACGAAAGGATCCATTTCCCACGCGAGCGAATCCGCCAGGCGGCACTAGGGCCACGTCACAGCTGCGGCGCAGCTGCTCCACAGCAGTCTGGGAGGCCACCAAGCCCGAGGAGTCCCCTGAGAGTCACTTGGACTCTGCACGAGCTATGAGACCGTTTTGGGATCCCACTTGGGCGTTGTGTATGTGCAATCAATGGGTATGGGTCAAACATGGTCACACTGAAACCACCAGAAAACCGGAAAGGTTTTAGTCCATGTTTCCACGTACCAGGGTAAGCCATCTTGGGAACCTATTTTTGACCCACAGCCAGTTAGACTGGTCTGCAAGGACCCCGGGCGCAGTACCTTTGTGCATCCTGAGGTTGTTTTGCGTGGCAGGCGTAGTACCTTTGACTCACTCAACTTGCCACTCACTGACTTTCAAACTCTCTCATCACTCAACTTGCCGATACTTATTCTCGCTCACTCGACTTACACTCACTAACTTGCACATACTTACTCTCACTCACTCAACTTACGCGCACTAACTTATACATACTTGCTCTTACTCACTCAACTTGCACTCACCAACTATGAGACTATAGAGGAACAATGCGAACCCTCATTTCGAACTCAGGAAAAGTACATATTATCCACTTTGGGGTCACATCAAGCAAAGACCTCTCCTGAAAAAAGCTTAGCATGTGGGATGTCCGGTCCTTCAATTGTTTGCCTCAGGCTGTTGATACGTGCCTGGGGGTTGGGCACTGGGTATTGGGCTCAGCACGAAGAAATTGTGTTGGAGCTCGGGTGTCATGTGTCAGTTTGCGCGGGGGTCCCGAACCGCTCAGCCCTAGCCGTCGAGAAGTGCACAACCATGCCCCAAATGGTACCCCCAGTGAACATCCCAATCCCCACTAACATCCCGACTAAAATGGGTGGTGAATTCACCTCCCAACCAAAATGGGATCAACCACACCGGTTTTGACCACCACATCCATTCTCCAATTCCGGAAACCGGCCACGAGGATTGGCGCAGGCCACCGAGAGCGCCTGTGTCCAGCGCCATCACTGGCCCTGTGAAGTCGAAGGCTTCTGATACCTCTGCTTCGGCAAAACCCGTGGTGAGCCTCAAAATCGGTGGCTTAAATGGATGTGTCATCCACCCCAAAATGGGATCGCCATAGGTTCTGCAACCCATGGCCATCAGCTTCGTTGGGCACACCAAACACATCCGGTTTGCTCAACAACCCCAAGAATATTTTGACGGACGCGTGCCCGCCTGACCAAGAATAGCTGCAGGGCTTGATTTCAGCATCGATCTCACGGGCAGGAGCTCACGCACACCTCGATACACGGCTGTGGGTCAAACATAGGGTAAGCCCATGGACGAAAACCTGCGGTCCCCTGGTGGTTCTGTTTTGACCCATACCCACATCCAGGATTCTCATTCTGTATGACACGCTCTGAGCAGCTTCAGCATCCAAAAACGCTCAGCTTGTGGCCAGAGAGGCCAGAAAAGAGGCCCCAGGATCGAGCGACCCTGGACTTCCTTGGCTTGGCAACGGAGATGCAAGCTGGACGCATCCGGACAAAATCGTCCTTGAGACGCCAAAATAGGGCCCCCAGGTGCCAAGACTCGGCAAATGGCCAGCTTCATGCAAAGCTCGCTCCGTTCCCTCGCACAGCAGTCGGCAGCGCTGGTCCAGGTCATAGCTCTCGGCTTTGTCAAAGCCGAAGTACCTGTCAGAACCAAACAAAAACAAAATATGTCGCAAGTGTTCAAAAGGATGGACTGCGTGGGTGCCTCTGTTGCTTGCGATGCTCGCTTTGTTTATATGCAACACATATGCGTGTGTGTGTTCACTGTCTGTACCATCACACCAACCCAAACCAGTACAAGCCTTTCACTCATGTCGTCTCAAACAGGCTTGTCACGTTGGTTCATATTCTAGATGGTGTGCGAGCTGGGTTTGCACCAGTGTATCCTTGAACATTATGACATCCTGTAAGATTCAAGTGCCAGGCCTGTAGTCGAAGTCTCCTGCAACATCATAGCCTTGGGCACTGTCAGGCTGGCATTCATGCCTCCTAGTTCCAGTTCCATGCCTTGATGCACATCGGCTGACCATATGGCTGTGGGTCGAAAATAGGTATAGGTACCCAGAATGGAACCCTGGTACGTGGAAGCGTGGACTACAACCTGCGATTTTCTGGTGGCTTAATTTTGACCCATACCCATATTGTCCATAGATATTTGCGCCAAGGTGCTGCGATAAAGCACAGACAAGTGTTTGGAGTAGACCTTGAAGTCATCGCCGCGAGGATCTTCGTCAAAATATTCGGCTAAGTCCCATTTCGCACCGAAATACTGCCTTGGCATCAGAATCAGGAACCTCGTGAGACTGATCTCCAAAGGGTTCCACTTTTTGACTACCCCAGGGTAGACTTAAACCCATGGGCCATTACCCCCAAAAGGGGAACTTCTGGGTTTAAGCCTATCTTATCTATCTTGGGGTAGTCAAAAAGTGGACCCCTGGATCTCCACTCTGCTTGAAGCCTGAAAAGGCTGGGGGAACAAAGGACTAGAGTCAAGCCAAAGAGCATGGGCCAAGCGGTTTTTGAGGGCATCAAAAAATCACGCACCCGTTGGGAAATGTGTTCTTTGACCAGTGTTGATCTCCAGGTTTTGTATCGATCCTACTCATGATCAACACCTGGCAATCACCCCTATCTCGCCAGGAAGGTAATTTTGGTGCATCGCATCACCCCTCCGCTTGATTCTCAGGCGTCGGCGACTCCCCTAGCCGCGCAGTTTTGGGAGGCTGAACCACCTCCCGCACGGTGTCCAAGCCACCCAGCAGTGAGGCCTTGCGGAACAGACAGAAGAAGATAAACACCATCTGTTCAACACAGGAAATTGTCTTATAGGTGCTTGATCGAACATTGGAAGTCCGTGAAAGCATGTTTTGCCAAGAAAAAAACAGCAGCCTCATGCGCCCGAAGACAAGCACATTTTGGGCATCATGACAAACATGATTCAGCAAACAGTTTCAGAAGTGCCGATCACTTGCCCGAATGACCATTTGTTTTTAACTTTTGTGGCCCCAAGGGCTTCGGGAACGACAAGCACCTATGTGACCGGCAAAAAACAACAACCGTTATTCCATTATGATATGGCTGTGGGTCAAAACTAGGTACCCAGAATGGAACCCTGGTAAATGGAAGCATGGACTACAACCTGCGGTTTTCTGGTGGTTTAATTTTGACCCATACCCTCTATGATTATACATACACAACATTCTAGCTGCAGGTCTGCCTGGACAGCTGCACCAAGCCCGTTGTCCTGTGGCAGCGTAGGAAGCTCCGTGAAAAGCGAGACCTCAAAGCGAGGGGATTTGCAGGTGTGACTCAAGCCCCAATACAGGGATCCTTGCGTTATACACCTGAACATTGCCTTGTAAATGGTGGTGTCCCTTTATTTTGGTGGAAAAAGCCATGTTTCAAATGGGCAAAATGTATCTTTTTAGGAGCCCTGCCCAACGGCAAGCTATTGGGTGTCAGGCACAGTTCCTCCTCCCCCGTTCTCCTCCTCACCATGATGCAACCGGGGCACAATGGAAATACCCTCCGAGCGGTCCAAGTGCCTGCTGGGCAGTGACGTGCTCATGACGGATTGCTCAGCAGCACATGCAAGTTTTGCAGCAGCTGCACTAGCTTGCATTCTCCGCTGTTGCCACAAAGTACAGGTGAGGCATATTCTTTATTCTGCACCGCACCTGCCCTTGCCGCCATTCAATACCACAGCCACACGTAGAACAATGAAGAGGCAGTGGATAATTACAAGCAAACCGTTGGAATGGCTCAAACGCTTCAGAATTTAGACCAGCGGATTTGGAGACTTCAGCAGTCAATGTGGGAGCAGGACACAAGCACGACACCACACAGCAGGTTCTCCACTGAAATCACTTGACGCAGCGACGCACCGTTTGGTTTGCCATCCGTCCCCAGGTCGGGTCACTTGAGTTGAATCCGGCCAGGGAGCGCATCTTTCAAAGACAGCATCGGCGCATCACTGGGCGCGGAATCCTGCAGAAACTCACAAGGCATTTGTTGTCAAAACTTTTTTGGGATCCCATTTTGGTTGGTAGGTGAATTAACCACCCATTTTAGTACCTATTTTAGTGTTTGGATTGGGATGTTCACTGGGAGTACGATTTGGATCTTGTCCCATGGCCACAAGACTAGCAAACACACACATACACACACACACACACCAGGTGAATCTGAGTTCTTACAAACCATATAGCCGCGAACGAAAATCACGAACCAGTCAAGCAGGGATGGCTTGCCCCCCATAAACATGACGGGACAATATCTTTGACTATGTCTCAAACAGCGGCTCCTTGACACTTTCAATCATCTTGGCATACCTCGTCGCATGGCGTGACATAAGCCTGGACACTGGTGCTAGCCAATGCTCTCTGGTGCTAGGCGTGCCACTGACGCATCAAGGAGCTCGGCACTGGCAGCAGCTCCTGGAAAAACATCAATAAGGCTCACTTTGGAATGAGTCAGACTTTCATTTTTCGGCAAGGGTCCTCTTTGGTCTTGTGCTGTCCACCACATTCTAGAAGCAGATCCAACTGCAGCAGCAAACCTTTGGTTGCAACGCAATTCGATGGGCAGTCTCGCTGGCTGAGAGAATCTATACTCTACCGGCATTCCTGAATCTTCGCAACGCCTGAATGCAAGGGCAGCAACAGCAGCATTCCACTCTGGGATGATGTTTCCCGAAGATCAACCAATACACTGATCAAACAAAAGATCCCGGTGGGTCTTGGAAGAACAACGTACTCGGTTTTGTGGCGTGGTCAAAGGCTGTCCCAGTCGTTTGCGACTTGCCAAGCGGACTTGCACTGTGACGTGCCAAATAAATCTTCCGTCGAAGGCAATCACGCCTTAAGCCGAGCTGCTTGATCTAGCCACGGAAAGGACCACAGCCTCATGCAGGCAGACAAGGATGCTACCGGCCGGGATGTCCACATCAATGGCATCGGACAGATCTGACCTGCAATGAGTAGGCATCACCACGCCACACTGTGCGGAACCAAGCCGCGCAAAATGTTAGCAAGCAGGACTCCATGCTCGACCTTCGCACGAATATTCAAGACGTCCCTGCCTGGGCTGCAAGGTGACATCAGTATCTTGGAAGGCGAAAAGCAGCACTACCTGTGCAAGACAGACAACTCCGAGAACCGTAGAACTTATATTTCTGCCATAGCTCGGCAACACATCCGCCGAACTGGTCTTATTCAGGCGTCAAGCATCAACTATAAAGCTGGGAGGGCACTTCAGGCATTCGGAGCCCCAGCCAGCCTTCCTCTGAGTGCAGTGTGCCAGGTATGGCGCAGCCTGCGCAAGTTGCTCGCTCCGCTTTCGCTCGAATCCGAGCAGGCGTGCCTCTGAAGGATCAGACAGCCTGGGACCATCCTGTCGCAGGCAAACAAACACTTCCTTGCGCCAGCTTCTTCAAGCATCAAGAATAGAGTATTTCATGCTATGTATTGGGAGGGACAGAATCCCAGAATGAAGATGAGCCTTGCAACGCAATCGATATTTGCCAAAGTTGCCTACCGGTCTAACGATGCTCGGAGAACAGCACGTCACGCTGGTTCAATGCTGCGAGATCGTTCCAGCCTCTGGCTCCTCGTCGAAGAACATCTCGTCACAGTGCAGGAGGCCGGCTGATCTGCTGACCGCACGCTGGGAGAACATCTGAGCCCTTGGCAGTTGCTTCGACGCATGACAAAGCATATGGCTGTGGGTCAAAACCCTGTACCCCTGAAATAGGTGGTACATGGATGTTCATCCACCCCAGAATGGAGCCATAGGTTATGCCCCATGGCCATATGACAGAATGACCTGAGGTCTGGGCTCTGAGACAATGCAGCCGATCTCTTGCAACTCGCTGTCCAACGCATACAGGCCTGCGAAGTCCTGGCAGTTCACGGACGCCGATCCCAAAACATGGGGCTGGGAAGCATCTGTGAGAGAAGTTGACTCGCTTGGAGCCTCCGGCGCATCATCACTCGGCTCCAGCTCGTAGGTCCAAGTTGAAGCTGACCCAAAGTAGGCATCTAGAACCTAGCGCCAAAAATGCCGAGATCAAAGGGCCCCAATATGCCCCCATCACATGGAAGCCTCCTCTGGCGTGCGCTGGAGGCATCCCAGGTCTTTCAGCAAGTGAATGTCCATCTCAGCCACGCCTTGGTCTGCGCATTTGAGGCAAGCCAACTCAATGCGCCAATTCCGCTGTGCCCGTTCGGCCTTGATCGAAGTGTCTCACTTGGGTGTGGGTCAAAATGAAACCACCAGGGGACCGCCTGTTTTAGCCCTGGGTTCCATTTACCAGGGTTCCATTTTGGGTACCCATTTTTGACCCACAGCCACTTAGTTCTACTTGCCAAGACGCTCGAGTCCAAGTTTGCCGGGATGACACAAAAGCCGCGCTGCTCCAAGAGGATACCAACTTTCTCAGCTGCATCATCCGGGTCCTCAAGAACAAAAAGCATGCGGTGAGGATGCCTATACGCTAGGGTACCCCCATTAAAAGAAAGGTTGAGCCAATTTGGATGATGACAATCCTTAGGAAAACCAATGGTGGTTGAATTACAGCCCCATTGTTTTAATGGTGGTTTGAACCCCAGGGTATAATCCACAAACGATGTGGTCAACGCTTTTGTGAACAAGACGTCGACAGTTGGAGTTGCTCTAAGGTCGTGGCAAGCTGGCTAAAGCCTGTGATCTCATACCTTGGTCTCTCAACTGCACCGGCTGAGTACACTCCCTCAGACTAGCATGGAAGCTCCCAGAAGGCCGCTGATGGAACCAATGTCTTTCAACGAGGGAGCTTCCATGTTAGTCCGGCGGGTTTTTGGTACACACTCTTAGGCTTGCATGGCTCTCCAAAGCCGAAAACTGGAGAATGCACATCACTTCGCAAAATAGACTGACAGGCTGCAGTTTCGACGCCATGATTAGTTGTCAAGTCCACAGCAAGCTCTGGATGCAAAACCATGGGAATCCTTTCTGACTCATGTTTTTGCTGAAGACAGCATGAAATGCCACATGTTGGGATTTGGAATTGATGACTTGGAAGTAAGGTTTCAGTGGCACTTGCGGCATCTTGCCGCCTCAAAGCAAAGACTACTGTTGAGCCACATCTGCGTGCATTGCTACATGTCATAGCAACATCGGCGCAATCTGAACATATCGCCTGGCTCATAGGAATCTTCCACTCCCGGCACAAACGAAGGGGCGTGGATTTACACCGCCAAACACGGAACATCCAAAACAGAGGCCAAAGTGAACACAATGAAACGAGGGCTTCGCATGCAGCTGGCAGCCGACTTGCTTGCAGCGCGGGCCTTGCAGGACCGCCTCACCGCTCTGCAAAGAGACCGAAACCGTCGGCCAGCTCTCCTGCAAGAGGCACGAGGCGATTCTGGCTGCGTCGATGTTTTGAATCCAACGACTTTTGGCCCCCAAGTATTCTAATATAATAGATTCAATGACTTGAACAGGGATCCTTGGATTATACACCTGAGCAGTGCCTTGTAAATGGTGGTTCCCAACTTTATTTTGGTGGACAAAAAAGCAACATGTTTCAAATGGCAAGGCAAAATGTATCTCTTTTAAGGAGCCCTGTTGAAGCTGGCAGTTGTCGCAAGAGGCCAGAGCACTCTGAAGTGACGTAAAGACGTCGGCTGCCGGACTGCCGGACCGCGAGGCTTAGGTGTCAGTCCTGGTTGCGGCCGAAGTCCTGGGAGGACTTCGACGGTGTGCAGCAGCGGAGCAAGCCAAGGCACCACAATAAGGATGCTTGGTGTGGGTCGACTTGCAAACAAGCAAGCCTTGGGGAAAATCCAATGTGCATTTGGCAGGATGTCTTCAAACCCAACATTTCAAAGTCCGAACCTCGTGATCAACAGTAGCTGTCCCAATGACTGCCAGCTGACAGGAACACAATTGCCTGACCGATTTGCAATACGTCATGGCAATGATTGGCAGGATCCTCCCGAAATTTGTCGAACCATTTCCCACCACGCACGAAGCTGCTGTTGTGACTCTGCCGCTATTGTCTGGAAAAAACATTTATGATCAACAAGTGCCATCAAGCCTTTTCTGAACGTCTGGTGGCTTTCCTGTTGGATCGTAGGCTGGCTGTCAAAATAACCTGTAGATTGCAACGCATAATGTCCTTGGAGAGCAAGTCGTACCCAACTTCCTTGTAAACCTTGAGCAGCGATGAGTGCAACTGAATGTGGATTCATGCCCGACTGGCAAGATGGCACTGAAAGTTCCCCAGCCTCAATGAAGGACATGGACACACTGTAGTCTACTCCATCATGTCGGCCTGGGAGGAACGCCATTGGCAGCCCTGCCAAACTTGACTCGACAAGCAGAGCGTGCTGTCCATACGTGTAAGAATCTGGCCATCGATTGCGTCAAACAAGCAGTTCAGAGAGCGCGGGATGATGCCTCGATCCTTGTGGTCGCCACCTTCGGTGTCTGGCTGCCCATGTCTGCCAACACCAGACTTTGCCAAATTTCAATTAACTAAAGCAGCTCCCCCATCCAAGAATCTGCTTCATTGAATGGAGGCGATGAGCAAACGCCGGACTACTTCCGCAGTGATGACCAAATCCGCAAAATTTGGCCCTGCACTTCACTCAGCTCGCTGCATATGGTGTGAGTCTTGCCACTGCCAGTCCTGAGGTGCTCTCAGCACTTGCAGCTTGCCAGGTCTCAGCATTCGCCAGAGTTCCCAAAATGGAATGCCCGGGGCAACCCGGGCCAACGTCTGGTGTGGCTGCAGAACAAATTTACCAAATGAAATCAGCCAGCACACCCATCTGGGGCTCACACTGACCATAAGCAAAGATGGAACAGTTGACGCCATCCATGGCCCCCAGGACCATGTCCTGAATGTCACGCAGATCAGGACAACCAGGGAGCACAAAGGCGCCCGCCTTCGCAACGAAGTCAAAGACCTGCTGCTGCGCGGCATCTGGTCCAAAGACTCGAGCGAAGCGGAAACTGTACCTGCCAAACCATGGCGTGACACGAAGACTCTTCCAAACATAGGTGGCCTTTTGGCAAAATAGATGGCGCTGGTAAATGGAATGAAACCAATCTGACCAGCGCGGTCTATTTCTAATCAAACTAACCTAAAAGGGACATCTATGCTTCCAAACAGCTCAAAGGACTTGCTGCGCTTTCGAGATCCAATATGGCCATGGGTCAAAATCCCGTACCCCAGTGAACATCCCAATCCCCACTATAGACTAAAATTAATGGTGCACCTACCCACAAAATGGGATCCCGTTGGCTTTGACAACCACAGCCATATCCAGACGGTTGAAGTCACTTGCTGCCGTTTTCGCGCACTCCTCCACCTGGTTGTTGATAGTGTCACTACCTCTGCAACCACCGCTGGTGCCCTTGGAAGCGACTACATGGAAATCGATGGAAATCATTGGCAAACACTCCGCAAGGAACAATCAAGTGCAACAAACAACAGTTCCACCAGCGTTGACCCCAAACAGCATGAGTAGAACTCACCATTCGTGACGCAGCTTGTCGGCTCCATTCATCAGTTTGCAAAACGATGCCAGGAGATTGACCATGACTGCCTGTGTGCTTTCGCTGGGGGACAAGCAACATCGTTTAGCAAGGCCGGCAGGCCACCGAGCTGGACAAGCACCGTGTCGACCCACTCGTTTAAAGCAGAGGGGCAGAGGGAGAAGCCCACGCTGCAGGTCAAAAATTGGGTAACCCCAAAATGGAACCCTGGTAAATGGAACCAAGGACTAAAACCTGCGGTCCCCCGGTGGTTTAATTTTGACCCACACTCACATCTAAAGCAACAATATCTCCTACACTGTGAGCTGCAATCAGCCCGCGTGCTCTTGACCAGCCTCGCGGCACCTGCACCACCAGCTCCTTATCAGCGACTCGTACCTGAAGTACCCCCGCCACGTTTGCGCAGAAAGAACCATACGCGAAAACATGTATTCACAACCTTGCGCGCCTACTTTGTTGGCCATGTTATTTGTCGCACATGAATCTTTCCGGTATCAGGGGTCGACTTCCAAGGTCATGCGCAACAACATGCCGGCAAGCATGACGCTTTGATATGTCTGGATCGCGGGCTCGCTTGTGCGTGCTCTAATACATTGTGTTCGATGGCTGGTGCGTGACTTGAACTCTGCGGAAAGTTGATGGAGCTTGTTTGTGCACTACTCCGTGGTGGGCAAGACTTCTTGTTGCTGTAGTATGTTGAGTTTGGTACTGGTTGCCTGTAGAAGAAACTCGTCAATTGCATATGACAGCAATGTGTAGCTCACTCCACTCCACTTCTTGTTGCCGCAGTATGTTGGAAGCTTCTTGCTGCAAGCTGCCGCAGCAGTGACAAAGCGGAAGCCAATACCTAGATGTGCTACCGGAGTTAACTTTGGAATGTTGCTGCTCGCCAAAGTTTCAGCCGGCAATGCCCTTCAGCCATTTGAACTTGGTTCTTCAAATGCGGAAGCTCTTTGGAGTTGGTGAGCTCGTGCATGTTCTTTGATGCTGTCAACGCACAAAGACCCCTTCCTTCAGCTTTGGTCAAACCTTCCACAAATGCAACTCCAATGGAGGGGGAACCTGATGTTAACATCTCGCCAAGAATCGTTCTCGCCATCTGTCCTGTCCACACGGCCTGTTGGTAAATGCCGCTTGACGCACTGTCCATTTTGCAACCCAAACCAGATCAACATGAAGCAATGTAAACTAACTATGCCGAACTGTCCAGCAATTGCCGCTATGATGAAATGTGGGAGCTTTTACTGTCTCACTTCGTGTAACTTCTTGGGTTGCAGCAGTCCAAACTTCGCACATTGAATTATGATTCAGGACTGTCACCATTTGTTTGCATCACCGGCGAACACATATGTTGCTCTTTTTGACGCATCTGCGAATCGGTTGGCGGTCTCTAGGTGTTCAGGAAGGCCTTGCAATCCAAGCTGCCGGAACTGCAGCTGACTTTTGGTCCCGTGGTCAGTAAGTATGAAGCATATGTTGCCTCCAGCAACTCAAAAGACACCTTTCTTTGAATTACTCAATACTCAGAACCCTTTTTCCTACAACACAAAATCTGGAGCTCCTGTGAAGAAACCAGCTGGACCCCCGAGAATCGGAATCCAAAATGCGGCCAAGGCACCGTTGAGGATGGCTTGGGACATGGGCGCAGCCGTGCCACCACGGAGATGTGTTCCTGCTTCGCCTCATGGTTGGCTTGCAGTACCAAATGTGGCTGTGGGTCAAAAATAGGTACCCAGAATGGAACGCTGGTAAACGGAACCAAGGACTAAAACCTGCGTTCCCCTGGTGGTTTAATTTGACCCATACCCATGTGTCTCCAAGCCACCTTCTCGCACATTTTGCTTGAATGCTTGCCCTTGCCATACCGGAGTGTGACACGTAAGTTTAGTTGGAGAAAGGACTATTGAATTGGACTTGTTGGATTGTCAATTGTTCTCACTACGACACATTCCTGAATGCAAGCACTGCTGCTCGGAATGGCGGCCTCGGCCATACCATGGCTGCAAGTCACATCTTGTCAGCTTTTAGTGTGTCTCAAAGCATATCAGCAACTATTGCTAGAACCAGAGTAAAAAAACACTGAGCTGCTTTTGACTACGCACCTAAACACGTGTGCCCAGTGTGCTGCTTGTGAGCCGATTGCCCTCATGGCCGAGGAATACTTACCGTGGGGGCTCGGGCCAGGCTGCAGTCCTCCGAGCTGGTGCCTCTGACACCAAACAAAATGAGGTCACAGCCTCAGATGCCCAGTGGATTTCTCTGAAAAACAAGGCATCAACTTTTTTTGGCTAGCTGAGTTTAAAAGGGAACCCTTACACCGAAAAAAGGAACAAAGGGCACCACTGGGCAACAGAGCACCCACCCCAACCGTAAGTCCTCAAAAAGGCTTGGCATTCAGGGGAGTCGCCATCATATTTGGCTTCAATGGCGTGATCGGTGACCCCAAATTCAATACTCAGCATATAGCATATTCTGCATCTTGTTTACTACTTCGAGGTGTGCTGAACATAGATGCAAATAGAGTAGGCTCTTCTGAAACTCCACTTTATTGTACATCATGGTATAACGCCTAGGAAGCTTATCTTTGTCATGTCACATAGGTGTCTTTCATCATACGCTATCAACTCGTTTCTACTGCAACAAATACATCACTATTGCCTGGCATGACAGCACGTTGAACACACCACGCATACACACACACAGAGCACGTCGTGGTTTCTATTCAATTATTGTGCTCAAATCGGACACACACGCACACATGCACACAAACACACACACACACACACACAGACACACAAAAACACCCACTCACCCACCCACCTTCACTCCCACCAACACACACACACACACATGCGCGCATCTTGAACTCATTTTCTAGATGAAATGAAGCTCGTGGGTGCTTGTTCGATTTGTCGGTGGAAGGCCTGGCCGAGGCAACTTCTTGGCATGTCCCTCAACTTCCCACCTTGCGCTTCAAGCCTGCTTTCTGAAACCATCTGCGTATCAGGCGGCCTGATCCCTCCTCAAGCACCTGCAGTGCCAGCGTGTCTGGAAATACCTGCAGGCCTCGGCAGTTATTGACCCCGCAAAAGCTCAATGACACCCAAGACCATGATGATACTGCAAACATGCCACAAGCTGGTGACACACTGCCCAAAGCAAAAAGAGTTACACCCGACATCAGAGCTGCTCCACACTGTTCCCACATGTCAGCTTTGAAGACTTCAAGCTTGCGAACAAAAAAGGCGCGATCGAACCTTTCCAAAGGCCCTGACCCAGTACTCTGTCTTGGCACTCTGGAATACAGTTCTCCTGGCACAAACATCAGTGACTGCGCTGTTCTGTGGAAGCTTGATCCTCGGAGATTAAATACCTGTGCTCTAACAATCTACTGCAAATAGGGCCAAGCCGGTGAAGGAACAATTTGTCTGGCAGGTCTCCCGCTTTGCACTGCAGGACCCGTAGCTTTTCAAACAAACGACACGCGCGCGAAGGTTGTCAACTAAACCCTTGGGTCCTGGGCATTGCAGAAAGTATGGCAAAGGGTCTCACCTTAGCCGGTGAGCCAAAATCGGGTGTGGCTAAAAAATCGGGGTCCAATATGAAACCCTGGTATATGGAAAGGTAGACTAAAACCTGCGTAACCGCAGCTGTTTAATTTTGACCCACACCCAAATCACTCTTAGTGTGGTGTTTCCCGCGCAACTGACAACCCCAAATTATGCGGACATCCTGTGTCCTGCTGATGCTGAGCACCCTCTAGCCACCCAGACCAGGACATTGCGTGGTTGCTAAGTCAGCTACGACCGCCTGTTCTCCTTGTTCACCTCTGATGGCTCCCGAGCAGCCCTGTGCATTATCATGCTCTGAGCAAACAACAGTCCTTGAAGGGCACATATATGCAACAAGAACGCTTACAGGAATCGAACATAACACACAGGAGGAGGAGTATTTGCAAGGCTGTGTCTGGTTAGACGTGCGAGGAGTGTGTAGCTGTAAAGCACCAAAAGCAATAAGGGAAGCAATAATCTGTCCTGCTGCAATCGTCAGATTGCGGGTATGAAGCCCAAGAACAGACATTGTATCTTGCATGTAACTCGTACAAGGAACCGGCCAACACAACACAATATCAGAATCTCCCCCTTCCCCAAACACAAACAAGCCGAACGGAAACACCATTCTTGTTCCAGCGACAAGCGTGTTGCCTGAGCCCAGCAGAAAAGCCGCAGTCTGGCTACCGCCCCTAGAGGCTGTGTTAGGTGTGCCTCAGACTCGTTAGCGTCCGGACTTTTTCTCAGGAAATGTCTAATGCAGGTGCCAGTGCGGAACTTCAACATGCTACTCACACTCCAATGCAAAGGCAGAGTTTTCAAGCATTGGTCAATGGAAGCCGATTGAGAAACTTCTCATCGCGCGTCTTGCTGGTCGCTGAGGCCCAGGCGGTACTGCTCTTTGTCAGTGGTGTGGATGGACCTTGGCCAATACCCTATCACTCGAGCTGTGATAGCTTGGGCATCCTTGTCTCTCCCATGGCCGTGGAGTTTGCAAGCTACATCCGCCTTGTTGGGAACGTTTGCCTTCCTTGCTCACTTGAGCTGGGGGAGACTATGTGGAAGAGTTGCCTTCGCGAGGCTTGGCGACAAGACTGCTTCACGGAGTGGCTTTGCGGAGTGGCTGCTAGCCTTCGCGAGCCTCACAAGTGCCTTCGTGGACCTTTTGGAGTTCCAAAAGAAGCTAAAACCTTGCGTCTGAACACAAACGCTGCTCACTGGCTGTCAAGACAGAAAACACTGTCTCAACAAGCATCTCACATGGCTATGGGTCAAAACCCTGTACCCCCAGTGAACATCCCAATCCAACCACTAAAATAGGTTCTAAAATGGGTGGTGCACCTACCCCAAAATGGTACCAAAACGGTTTTGACTCACGGCCACATTGCCCCCTGAGGCACAGTGGCCATGGAGGCATCTTGCAAGCTGCCTGTACTATTGCTGATCACCATCTGGCTGTGGGTCAAAACCGTTTTGGTACCATTTTGGGGTTGGTGCACCACCCATTTTAGTTTTAGTGGTTGGATTGGGTCCCGTTCACTGGGGGTACAGGGTTGTGACCCACGGCCATCTGTAACATTCTGTACAAGGACACTGCCTGAAACAACTCCCTTGCTTCACGCTTTGCTTGTAAATCTCGTTCAACCTGACGCTGAGTGCTTTGCCCATTCAACTGGTGCATCTTCTTCTCGCAGTCGGAGAAGGCCCTGAACGAGTGCCAGAAAACTCTGGAAGCTCCCTTGCCTTGCGCGACATCGTTGCACTTTTGTGTGATTGTTTTTGTTTTGTTGTTTTTGATGTGTGCGCGCGCAAGAGTACACGTGTCTGTCGGGATTTTGAGCACCGTATTGTGGCCTTGCTAGTCTGGTATTTGATTGATCTCTTTATAGCGACAGTGTCGGAGCTTGGGTGCTACAACACCTTTGGGTAGACGCGTTTACAGGTGGATATTTGGTGCTGAACACAACCACCGTTCAGCAACCTTGTGCTCGTGCAATTTGGTGTCAAGGGCAGTGCTTTGCTTTGCTCAGATGCCCAGCGGCCATGGGAAAAAAGGACATCCTTTTTTGGTTGGTTCACTTTAAAGGGTAACCCTTCCAAAAATAAAAGCGGAAAAAAGGGCACCACTGGGCAACTGGGTTTGCATCTCAGAGTGCTCTCTTTACCCGTCCTGCCTGAGCTCGGCTGGCTCAAAGCCCGCCAGTCCAGCAGAGCTCACGCTATGATGGAATGTCAGGGGAGTCGCCTGCGGCGCTGCAGCTGATTTGATAGGTCCAAAACAACTGGGATCATGCCTTACATTCACACATACAACGTTTCATTTTCCCCCCGCTTTTTGTCCCCTATTTTTTCCCCCGGTTCACAGCACGCTCAAGATCCATCACGAACTGTCACTCACTCTGCTTTTTACTTGCTCTGCGAAGCGGGAATGCTAAAGCACACAAACGTGCATGCTGCGGCAAGGACAAAGTACAAACATGTATCTGCAGTGGTCTGAAGAATTGCAAAGCAATGTTTGGCCGCTGATCACCCGCGTCTGCAACATGTGTCATGAAATGAGCTCAGCTCAAAGAGTTATAAGTATTGGAGATGAAGAACAGGGGCACCATTTCTGAAAAGCACAACGGCAGAAGCCACATGTGCCAAAATCAAACAGCATCTATGTCATGTGCCAAAAATCCGATTCAAACAGACTCACAAAATCCTCTGTGATTATAAAACATGTTGTTGTAGAACATAAACACGGCTCAGACACACACGCGCACACACACACACACACCTTGCCATTCGGCCTTCTGCGTCTCGCTGCAGAGAACTTTCATTTCCAGCCCTCAGCCAAGAGCAGGGGCTGCTGGTTTCCTGCTTCACCAACGCAGGCGCAAATGCAGACTCAAACCCACATGGGTATGGGTCAAAATTAAACCACCAGGGAACCGCAGGTGATAGTCCATGTTTCCATTAGGGTTCTATGTTGGGTACCTATTTTTGACCCACATTGTGACATAAACACAAACTCACGCAGAAACAAAACAAGCACAAGCACACAGACACACTCGTGCAGACATACAAACGCACACACACACACAAGCACACACAAACACTTCAAAACCGACACATAAGCTTGCAAACACACAACCACACACACAGACACACAACCACAACACACCCACATGCACAACGACACGCAGAGACACGCTTACACACACACAGACACGGAGACGCCCGGAGAGATACTGGTAGCTTGCAAATAGAAACAAAGAGACACAAATCGACACAGAGACACACAGAGACACAGGGAGGGAAGGCACTCCTTGTAGCAACAATGTTTGAGCCATCTTTCAGCGTTAAACGCGCTATAGACTCACACTACGACAAACAATACAAACACCACTGTGCAAAGGGGGGGCAGCTTGTACGAAGAAGCTGGATTCGAGCTCCATCTGACTCTATCGGCGACCAAACCGCTGCAGCCCCAAAAGATGAGCGCGCGCAATGGATAGGCTTGCGCAATTACATGAGTTTCATTTACATGTGCCATTGCCTATATTGTTTGTGCCCCCAATTCATTGATAGAGGATTTAGTGCAGCCCCCCCACTAACTTGTCGTCGTTTGGTTTGTGGCCCCAAGTCATTGCTTCACCACAAACAATGTGGCACATGGTTGCACTTTGATAATCCTGCGCCGCACATCACGGAGTGCCCCAAGCAAAGGCAACGAACAAGCAAGCAAAGCAAAGCAAAGCAGAGCAAAGCAGAGCAGAGCACCCAAAGCAAGCAGAGCAAAGCAGGACAAAGCAGAGCAAACAAACCAAAGCAACGAAGCGGGCACCAAGCATATTAACATGTGGCCATGGGCACACCAACAAAGGGCATTGCTCAGGCCCTGGCTGTAGCCGTTGCCTCATTTGCTGGTCAAATTTGATTTTGGACATACTCTCAACGTTGCAATACTTTTTATTGATGTCTGAACACAAGGCCGGCACGGCTGAAGTGCGGATCAGCCGTGATATTGGTGGTGAAGAGGTTGACCGGAACCTTCCAGAAGCATGCATCACGCTGGCAAGCAGGCTCGAGCATCTGCACGACATCTACATTACAGTTGCATCGGCAAAGGACTTGGCTCTAGGGGTTGATTCCCCCTTCTTTTCAACCATCGTTCTTTTCAAAATCCGGCTGTGTCCCCTGGCTTTTTGATTCTGAACAGATTCGGATGTTTTAAGAAGGAATGGAAATGGACAGTACCCTTAGAAATTGTCCAATGTTCAATGCTCCGCCTGGAAAGTACCCCCTGGAAAGACTTCCTTTGTCCAACGCTCCGCAAAGTAAAGTGCTGCTGCTTCGACAGAGCTCGGCCTTCAAATCCTGGGCAAAGACCTCTTCGAAGCTGCTTCCAGCCACCTTGCGATGCAAAGCAACGAGAAGCAACTTAGAGCTAGGCCCAGTTAGTCATGACTCTTGGATCTATAACTCTATCACAAAGCTGATAAGAGATATATCTTGTTATTTGCTTCACTGTGTGCTTCACTATGGCTGTGGTTCATATCTGAACGGAATTCCAAAATGGCTTGCGCTGGGAAGTGGAACGCTGGAAACCAAAACCTGCGGTCTGCCCCTCCTGTTTAATTTTGAGCCACAGCCATATGGCCATGGGTCAAAAAGCCCGGATAGCCCCCAGTGAACACTAAATTAGGTTCTAAAATGGGTGGTGCATTCACCTACCCCAAAATGGGATCCCATTGGGGGTGACCCACAGCCATATGAGAGACTTGACTAGAAATAGATCCCGAACTGCCCAGCTGGTGGGAGCTCTTCAGCCCCATGTTTGATCTTCTGGGACTTGCAGGAGCCACTTGCACGGTTTCTCCATCATATTTAAAGTCCCTGGTCTTTCTATTTTCAGAAGACCGGTTTACTTAAATCCTAATCATATCATACATGATAAACACACAACTTTTGAACTGACAGTTTAGTTGTCAACCACCGCCAGTTGCAGGGCTTTCCTCGTTATCTGCCCGTCCGCCTCCAGGCCCTCCAGGTTGTTGGCAGCAGCAAGGTCGCAAAAGTCCAGGAGGCCCTCCACCTGCCATCCGACCCCGTCCAAAGTTTCATTTGTCTGTGGATCAAAACCGTTTTGGGATCCCATTTTGGGGTAGGTGAATTCACCACCCATTTTAGAACCTATTTTAGTGGGGAGTGGGATGTTCACTGGGGGTGCGGGCTTTCGACCCATGGCCAGTTGACTGCTCCAAGAGTTCTCAACACCTTGGTTTGCAATCGACGTGGCTTAACTGTGATTGGCGGCTGGTGGGTTCTGCCAAGTTTGCGGCTTGCAAGCTTTACAATCTTCGAGATATGTACAACATCAAGTTCTATCATGTGCCTTGCACATGCGCTATGGGTATCCTTGAAGCCATAGCCCAAGCTAAGGCCCCCGCATCCACCCGTGCCACAACCTCGTGCATGAGCTCCTGGCACTGACATGTGACATCCGACCTTGAATCGGAATTGGGAAGCGACTAGGAGCTGGGCCACACGCTGCAGAGCGGTGGCACCAGCCTGTCCCCCTATCCAGCCGTGCCAACCAAACCTACCCACTCCAAGCAAAAGTGCTTTGCGTGTATTAAAAGAACACGAGTTACACACTTGCTAGCCAAAATATCGACGTCGCAGGCTTCTGTTCGCCAATTCGGCGCGCTTCCGAAAAACCCAATTGGTCACCGGGATGTCCCCTCATGCACACCTTGACATAAACTCAAGTTGCTTCATCTTTTGCAGCCAGCGGTAGAGCACACCGGGTGACCGGTTTTTTCAATATCAGAAATCGATGAGTCTTCTACCCCACGCATCTGCATAGCTATATGCCCGTTCCATGAACACTTGTTGGCAGCTGCGAGGCTTGCCAGTCACGAATTTCGGGATTTCTTGAAACTTGGCCAAAGACTTCCCAGAACTCTCATCACCCGAGTCTGGCCTCGGCGGGGTCAAAGCAGTGCGCCTCGCTCCAACGACCCCCCGGCAGGCACTTGATGCGCCCTGTCGGGTGGAGCCTGGCTGAGGTCTCCGGTGGTTTACTTGACACAACGCCAAGTGATGTGGCTGTGGGTCAAAACCCTGTACCCCTGGTGAACATCAAAATAGCTGGCAAATGGATGTTCATCCACCACAAGATGGAGCCATAGCTTATGCCCCATTGCCATGTGCCAAGTTACTCGGAGTCTTCAGCAATATACAATGTGTGTGTATGCTCCAGGTTCTAGGTCCACCCCCTACCCATGGTCATGGTACCTCCTCCCCATTCCTCAAAGTGGGACCTCTTCAAATACCAGATATTGAAACTGTGAGCGCCGTCCCGGACAGTGCCGCAGAATCAGCCCCGCCCTGGCTCGCAAATGACAGCGCAGGTCTCATCGACTTGAGTGCCAGCCTTAGACAGGAGCAGTTGATTCATGTTGATTCTACCGGTGACTTGAGCCTATGGGTATTTGGCAAAGAGGAAGGGCTAGAAAAGTACAAAGGCAAAACACCACGCACCGTGGACCCACGGTAGTACAAATGCAAACCAAATACAAACACAAATAACACAAACACAAGCATGCCTGCGCTTCTGCATACACAAGCTGGACATGGGCATGGACAAGCAAGCACAGGCGCGCGCACCCACCCACACACACAAACACAAACACGGACGCAGGTACGAAACGCACGCAGGGACATATATAGAATATAAATATATACATGTTTTAACGCCGCCGCCACACCAACGCAGGCCATGCCCGCACGTGCTTGCATCTGGGCGCACGCTCATACACGCTCATGTCCACACGCCGTATGCATGACCACAAACGAACTCGCCTGCGGACTGCTGGCTTTCTGCAACCAACACACTGATCCTGTAAGCAATCTGGCATCTTGTCCGAAATACTGCTAGAAAGCAATGCTCATCGTAGACTCATATCGCGCATCATTGTCACAAGCCCAACATTCTAGCTGCAAAGAAGTCTACTAGATTACATTGACACCCGGCACTTGACCATCATTGCAACCTTCCTTCTCCGGGATCCTCTGCGCAATGATCCAGGCTGATGGCGCCACCAATTGCCTGCAAGCTTCCATGATGTGCTCAGTTGTAGAAAACACACTCCACCAACCGTATCGATTCCTGGGAATAATATACATTATCTACCATTGCCCAGGTTTTTGGCACACGGAGAACTGTTGTCACTCGTAGTTGACGCCACCAGCGCTGCGCGCTTCGCAATCCCCGCGCACGTGAGGCGTCAGTTACCCACAGCTGCGCCTCCGTAGGAGCCGCGCAGAAGGCCACACAAGCGGCCTCCAGCCAGACCTCATGCCACTTTTGCGTATAAATCACCACGGGTTTGTCTCCAAATTTCGACCTCCCCTGCAAAAAGGGCCGTGTCCCTAAAATGTCCCTTCCCCAAAAGGTTCACTCATAAAAGACACGCATTCAAGATGTCACGAGCCATACAAAAACCTTGCTCTCAACCATGCGTTTGGGCCGCCGACTCCCCGGTAACAGCGCAGCTCTGTCAGCATCTGGACAGGGACTCACAGGCTCCAAGAGCCGGGGATGAGGGAAAAAATCTGAGAAATCACCGGATGGGAATGCACCAAGTGCCAAGGAAACAGGGGCAGCCTATCAGAAAAACCCATCGAAGCTGAGTCTCGGCAAGTGCAAATGGCACATAGCTGCTTGAGTGTCGGGCCTGAAAACCGTCTTGGCACTCTATGGGGCACAGCTCTCCCGACCTGAAGGCACGCTGTCGACCAAAATCAAAGTCATCCCCCCTTGGGCCCTTGTGTTTCTTCACTTGTGCGAAGCACAATCACTTTTCAGGGCTTCAACCTCACTGCCAACAGAGCGATGCACAGAACATGTTGCTGCTACGGCTCAGTTGTCGGCTCACGACCGGCACACGCCGTGGTGTCTTTGGCATGTGGCACCTGCACAGGGTGTTTGTCACCCAATATGCGCTTAGTTGCAAGTGCAAAACTGCATTCGAGACAGCACAGGAATCAAGTCGTGCAGTGAGCAACATGTCTTTCTGTCAAGAGTCTTCTTAGTCACATGTGGTGCTCCTGGAAGGCTCGCACAACCGAAGCCAGTACGACTTTGTGCTTCTGTCCTTAACATTCAATTAAGACAGTGTCCAATCTGAAGCTCCAAAACCTTCCGCGCACCACACTCACACAAGCTTTCGCTCTTACTGCAAACGAAGGAACCACAGAAAGTCGATGCAACGTTGATGATTTGGCGACTCGTGCTGCTTTCCAGCCTTTGGCACGTCAGTGCATGGCGACTCCTCTCAGGGTGCCATACTCCGTCGACCCTCTTTGTGGGGGGAGACGTGCCTCGATGAGCAGTGTTTCAAAATGATGGTTCTCATATTGGGAGTGGATGGCCGACTCTATGACATGGTCTAATATTTTCAGGAAGCAAACTGAACACTCTTTCACTTTCTGAAACATGTCGGAAGCATGGAGATGAGAGTTGCGAGCTTCAGATGTGAGAAAGCTGTTTGGCTCTTCTGCTGTTCTTCATGCAACCCACAGGTGTTTGCTATTTTTGCACATACTTGCGCCTTTCTTTGTCGACGACGGACGCTGGACTAACAACACGCACAGCAACAGTCTACAGTTAACTTCGTCTCTATCTCTGTCTTTGTCTGTCTTGCCCTCGCAGCTGGCAAAGGGCGAACCCATGGAAAACAAAAATAAGGCAGTGTATCGCAGGCAAAGATCACTGAAGCTGCGTTAGAGTCTTGAGAACCACGGGCTCCTGACATCGTGCCAAGTCCAGAGCGGTCCATTCCTTTGCACATTCCGCTGGAAGCGTTTCAAAGCCCGGAAGCAAGTGATCTAGCGTCTGGGGCACGAGCCCCCATCAAGCACTCAGGAAACCCAGCAGCCTTGGATGTCCGCTCTCCGAATGCCAACTCCACTCCTCTCGGCTGTTCATGCTGAAATTCAGCTGCGTAACTCTATTCGTAGCACTGCGCGACGTGTCAACATGCTTTGACTGCTAAGGCCGAGACATAGAAGCCACTTTCACACTCAAAGCCTTGCGACCGTGGCGATTCTTGAAGTCTGTTAGAACAATGAATTGGGAAGGCAAAGATCAGAGACTTCCACGTAGTGCCGCGGGTCAATGCTGCACGAAATTCGCAACATGAGGCTCACATCTTTGAGCAGAAGTAACATCAACAAGAAGGCGCTCTGCCCTCCCTCACTGAGCCTCACTGAAGGCTCTCGCACAACTTTGATTTTCAATCTGACGGCTCTCGCAGCCTTCAGTCGAGTCCACTCTTGAGAAAGTGACTGCACATCGAGTGCAGCTCGCTGGATATGCTTCTCCTTCTTATGGTTGCAGGTACACGTTCTCAAACACTGCGCACGCTTCTGCCATGTCAGCTTGCCAACATCCGCAGTTGCCCCAGGGCAAAGCGGAAGCTCAACTGCTGGCAACTCTTGTCAGAACTCCTTCCGGGAATGCACCAGCATCTATGCATTGAGGATCTGCACGCTTTTGCACATTGCTCACAGTCTCGATGCATGCGCTCCGTCATCAATGTGTGAAGGCAGCCCGTTCAAAAGGTTCTTTGCGAGGAGAACACAGTTCTTCGCCCCAATCACAGCCATCTCCATGGCACTTGCAGCACCTTCAATTGCGTTACAGTAGAATAGACCCTTTCCGTCCAAAAGGGGATGTCTTTCTCTCTCTCCGCCGTCTCGTTGGGGTATGCCCACCCGAAGGTCTCAGAGAGCTCTTGGAGAAAAGCTCACTTTGAGGTTCACTGAAAACTTTCCATATCAAGTCCTCCCCGCCCGTGCTGTTGTATTGTCCGATATTGAAGCCCGGCGACGTGCTGAGTATGGTGCCAGCTGGGGGACTTCCGCAGTGGAGAGCTAAGTGGCAAGGAGGTGCAGAGTAGAAGCTGGCAAAAATCCGCTGGTATCTGCGGGCTATCTGGGCCGTGAGATTCTGTGAGCCCTTCACAATCTGCAGCTCCAAAGGTTCATGCTGCGGGGCCGCCACGAAAACCAAGTCATACTCCTCAACAAACCGCTCGGCCCCGGCACATCGCGCCTCAACTGTGTATCTTTGTTGTCCCAGTTCAATGCGCAAAACCTTTGCATCTGTGATCAGCTTAGCACCAGAGGCTTCGAGAAGTTTCTCCGCCAAGGTGTGGTTCCCGCCACTCACCGCCCATAGCTTTCCGCCAGATCCACACAGCGCGACGGCACCAACAAAGACTCCCACGTCCAGGCCCTGCCCATAGTTCACCCGGACGATTCCTGAGATGGCCGTGGGTCAACGCCAATGGTACCATTTTGGGGTAGGTGCACCACCCATTTTAGTCTATTTTAGTGGGGATTGGGATGTTCACTGGGGGTACGGGGGTTTGACCCATAGCCAGATAACACAAAAGTTTAGACAACTGAAACCTCCAGAAACGGCGCACTTCAACTGGTCAGATGGCCCAATCTGCCAAGGTGCCAGCCACCAACTCCTCAACCATGCGCTTGTCAAAGCCATCCTGCTCCAAGCGACGCTTCAGCGTCTCTGAGACCATGGCCTCGAATTCAGGGTCGAGTGCCGCCAGCAGCTTCTTGGGGCTGGTGAATGCCTGTGATCTGCCCTGCAGCTCGTAGATGTGTTCAAACTTCCGCAGGAACCTTTCCACCCAACGCTCCAGGCGCAACGGGCCCAGTCCATAGCGTCGCAGCATCTTGGCAAGCGTCAGGGGCTTGAAGCTGCTGCCCTCAAAGACCGGCCTGCCGTTGTGCAGGACCAGCCGCGTCTGAGGCGGGGCCACCTGGCCCAACTTGAACTCCGCAGCGAAGTCCGCCAGGTACCGGTTCCGCGAATGGACGATGGAGGCGCCGGCCTCGTACGTGTGGCCACCGCTCTCAAAGACGCACGCCCGACCTCCAACGCGCGGGGTCCTTTCCAAAACATGGATCTCCGCGTCTTTGAACTCCTGGCGGCAAAATCGAGCAGCACTGCAGCCGCCGATCCCAGCTCCAATGATGGCGATTTTCATAACGCAGGTTGTACGGGATGCTCGAGGCACATGTATTGGATCGCTTGCTATTGTCACTTGCCTGTGTAAGTTGCGCCTGTCTGCAAACAGCATCACAGCCAACAGCTACTGGCCAAATATTCACACCCGAAACAAAGAACACCACAAAGATGTGATTTCAGCAAACGTCTGCTAAAAGAGCATGCTTCCACCAAGTCGTTTTTTGCTGGTTGCACAAAGGAGCAGAACCTTTCCACACAGCGGCCAAATAGCAACTTTACGTTTACTGACCGTGCACACGTTGCACTTTGCAGAGCCGGTTGCCATGGTGAGATCCCACCAAAGGCCATATGGACGGCTATGTTCAGTTCACCTTTCGCGCCTAACCGGGCCAAAGGCCAAAGGCTATTTTCAGCGCCTAACCGGACCCGAGGCAACCGAATTTCGACTTTGCCACCTCCCACTGGAGCTTGACACTGGGAGCCCCAACGGCAAATCTCCCGAGATTTGGTGGAGACCTCGGGGCGACCGGCGCCTCCCCATGTGCAGCCGGTCAACGCGCCTCCTGAATCACTTGTCCCGATCAAAACCAAACTGCCAAAGCTTTGTGGGAAACCTGGTCCGGTCTCAGAACACCGGATTGTTGGGGTTGAGCTGTGTTTTTGTATGTTGTTGCTTCTTTTTTTTTGCGAAAAGCCGGCTGTTTACTAGCCCCGGCTCAGCACAAGGCCTCGCTTGGCAACTCTTGCTTCACTCTTCAGGTTGGGGGCAACAGGTATTCTCTTCAGGGTGGGCCCCAGCATCACGGCCTCTAGGGCCTTTACTTTGGTGACAAAGAGTTGGTTTCCGGTGAGTGTTGGGCTTGTAATGAGGCGGGTCCTGGGCTTGTTTGGGGTTCATTTAGGCTTTGTAAAGGGCTGATATCCCAGGATGCTGTTGGGAGGTTGACTTTGAGTTGGTTTGGGTTGGCTTGGAGCTGATTTGCGCGAGGTGTGCAGCCCGGTTTTGCCACTAGCTTTCGGGCTGCTTTAGGGATGTGGACCACCCAAACCAGCCCAAAACTTGCGCAACCACATCCTTGAAGCAGCCCCTATAGCTAGTGGCAAACCGGGCTGCACACCTCGCGCAAATCAGCTCCAAGCCAACCCAAACCAACTCAAAGTCAACCTTAAACCCTCCCAACAGCATCCTGGATATCAGCCCTTTACAAAGCCTAAATGAACCCCAAACAAACCCAAGACCTGCCCTCATTATAGAAAACCTCAGAAAGCTCAACACTCGCCCGAAACCAGCCGGAACCAACCAACCAACCAACCAACCAACCAACCAACCAACCAACCAACCAACCAACCAACCAACCAACCAACCAACCAACCAACCAACCAACCAACCAACCAACCAACCAGTCCCCTCGCCGGGGCTAAGCCCCGAGCCGAAGCTAGTAAAAAAAAACACCGGTTCCGATTGTTGGATGCACTCCAAAACCCGTTCCTAGCTGGTTTCAGTTTCCCCTTGCTTGTAGAAAGAAATGCCTTGCAGGGCTCAACTTGATTTCCTTGTGGAAAATGCGTTCTTTCCTCACCGAGTTGGACACCCCTGGACCCCCTTTGGGTCACCATAAACTGATTGGGGGGAAATGTACTTATGGTGGGCAGTGCGACTTGCGCGAAGGCTTGGTCTATGACCCTCCCGCCTGAATGATTTGTGTCTTAACTAAGGCAAATCATACAGCCCACCAGCATTTTTTCACAAGACAAATGATGAACCATTTGCCCAGGAGCGCTGTAATTCTCCTCTGCGCAACCAGTACCTCATGCTTCCCTGGGTTAGTCCGCATAATCGGGGGAAAGCAGACCCAACATGCTGCCGCCTCTGCTTCCCCTTCTCAATCCCATGAGTGAGGTGGGGAACAAATACATCTGCGCCTCAGCACGGTCATTTTCCCTCGTAGCGTGCGACTTTAGTTCTTGCCCCTCTATCATCGGCCTCGCCGGCCCTGCGAGTGCTGATCGCCAACAAAGCTTCAACACCAGGTTGGACATCCCATGAGGCATGCCCAAACACACACTGCCGCTCTTGACTGGTACATGCATTATGTCATAATATGTCATAATGATGCTGCATGAAGCCACGATTGGACCAACTGTCCTTTTGCACGTCTCCCACACGATAAATTCGATGGCGTTGTCGCCAAACGAGAGCGGACCTTGCGTGGCACAGCTAAATTACTGAAGGACCAGGTTCGGATCGTTAGCAGTGCATGGCCAATCCGGAGACTGGATAGAACCATGGCATGCCTTCACCGCGTTCAAACATGCACGTGAGGATTGCAACTCACAAGAACCATGTCTTCACTGGGCTGTCCTCAAATCCCCCGACCAAAAGTGCAAAAAAAATACAGTAGTGGGTTAAATGCAAATCCCCACTAAACCAAGTAAAATGCTAAAAAGCTAAGGGGATGGCTGGGAGCCACCAAGTTCAGAATGGCCAAACAAAGCCAACCTCACCTGGGCCTTGCTTCTGCTTAGCCCTCTCAGAACCCCTCAGCGGCTAATTTCAGGAGGACGCGATGGAAAGGGATGCTCTCCTGCAAGGCTTTGCATTGTCTCACTTCCTGAGTGGCTTGGCCAAAACAGCCAGAACTTCTTATTTACCACCAAAATGGTCTTCCCAAACAAATTAAAGTCCATGAACTCAGGAAGTGAGTTGTGGCTTGTAGATTGGGGTCCTGGATGTCGTTTTTTCATGGACCTGGTGGCCATTTTGGGCCTGGCCAACTGCTTTCCTTGATAACTGCAACAAACATCTGGGCAGAGTGGCTCCATGTATCGATCTATGACTCGGCCTGTTTGGCCCGCATGCCCCATATAAGTTCGGGCCTGGAGATCAATCAGCTCTTCGGGGACCTTTTGTGAGCCGTTCTTCCACTTTTAGCGGAGGTTTGCGCGTTCTGTTGCAGCCACGCGGCAAACACTGTCTCCAAAAAGAACGGACCCGTGGCCGGCGGATGAAAGGCAAAGCCTGTAGTGACAATCAAAAGAAGCCCACCTTTTGCGAGCATAGTTGCTCTTATGCCTTTCGCGAAGTGCTCGCATACCTGTGGCGGCCCGCGTTTTCCTTCTGCGCAGCATATGTGGTTCCGCATGAACCAAAGAGGATTCCACATGTTGAGGCCTCAGCAATCCAAGCCGCTCGCCGGACTCTTCTTGCTTTTGCTGAACGTTTGCCTTTTCTGACCAACAAAGCTTGAGTGTTATTGGCATCATATACAATCGCATTGGACCTTTATCTATCACTTGCTCAGGATGGTAGACCTTCTCTCTGTTGTGAGGACACCACTAAAGCGTAGATCAATGTAGCTTCACATGAAACTGCATCTGAGGCCAACCATGGCAAGGTTCCCTCAACCGAGCTTTGACAAAAACGTGGGGTGACACATTCTCATCTCGCCTTTGTATCACCAGCGCAATCACATACTCGGAACCTGCCTACCTAGAACGCTTTGCTCTGGTCAACGTGCAAAGCGCTTGCTGAACTCTAGTCGCCGCTTGTTCCTCCCTCGACATGCGTCAAAAGAAGTGGCTGGCGCCTTGTGCTCACGCTCCTTGTGCAGGACATCTGGCACAGGACTCGACTAACACGGCACAACTTCCACTGTGCCTGATGCATCGATTGTCAAGCCTAGAGACTGCACCACTAACCCGCCGACCCCTTGTCTGCAAGGGCGAGGCGCACGGGAAGGGTGGCTACACGTCTCGGATCGGAGGATCAAAGCTTGGTGCTCCGGCTATCCAAAATGATGTTTTCGCCCTTGTCATCATCGTCAAGATGGTCATCATCGCCCTTCATCATTATAATGGTCGTCATCATTTCTTTCTTTTACTTCTATATACATTTCAAGTGTGCCGTTAGGCAGCATTGGTAATGCAGCGGATGCTACAATGATAGCTACCCTGACAGTCTTCATCCTTATCATCATTAAACACACCTCGGATCAAAGCTTGGTGTTCCGGCTATCCGAAATGATGTTTTCACCCTTATCACCATCGTCATGATGGTCATCATTTAACTCTACGTATACATTTCAAGTGTGCCGCCAGGCAGCGTTGGTGATGCAGCGGATGCTATGATGATAGTTATCATGACAGTCTTCATCCTTATCATCATTATACACATCTTGGAAGATCAAAGCTTGGTGTTCCGGCTATCCAAAATGATGATTTCACCCATATCATCATCGTCATGATGGTCATCATTTATTTCTATATATATATATACATTTGAAGTGTGCCGTTAGGCAGTATTGGTAATGCAGTAAATGCTACAACGATAGTTATCCTGCCTGTCTTCGTTCTTATCATCATTTTACACATCTTGGAGGATCAAAGCTTGGTGTTCCGGCTATCCAAAATGATGTTTTCACCCTTACCATCATCGTCATGATGGTCATCATCGCCCTTCATCATGATAATGGCCGTCATCATTTCTGTCTTTTACTTATATGGGTTTGTATTTTTTTAGGGTGGCCGGGCAGGAAGGTTTGAGTACGGGGTATGATTCGCAGGTATGATTCGCGGGTATGATTCGGGGTATGATTCGGGGGTATGATTCGCGGAAGCAGCAGCAGCAGCACTAGTAGTAGTAGCAGTAGTCGCCGAAGTAGTAGTACTAGTAGCAATATTGTAGTAGTAACAATAGTAGTAGTAGTAGTAGTAGTAGTAGTAGTAGTAGTAGTAGTAGTAGTAGTTAGTAGTAGTAGTAGTAGTAGTAGTTAGTAGTAGTAGTAGTAGTAGTAGTAGTAGTAGTAGTAGTAGTAGTAGTAGTAGTAGTAGTAGTAGTAGTAGTAGTAGTAGTAGTAGTAGTAGTAGTAGTAGTAGTAGTAGTAGTAGTAGTACAGTAGAAGTAGTAGTAGTAAATAGTAGTAGTAGTAGTAGTAGTAGTAGTAGTAGTAGTAGTAGTAGTAGTAGTAGTAGTAGTAGTAGTAGTCAGTAGAAGCAGCGACTGTAGTGGCGCGGAAGCTTTGAAAAGACTTGGCGCTGGACTTGGCAAGGCAAGTTCATTGCGCGGGTATGATTCGGGTATGATTCGCGGGTATGATTCGGCTAGGTGCAAAACGGGACTGATTGCAAACTCGTAGTAGCTGTGGTAGTAGTAGTAGTAGTAGTAGTAGCAGTAGTAGCAGTAGTAGTAGTACAGAAGTAGTGGTAGCAGCTGTGGCATAAGCAGCAGCGGCTGTAGTGGTGCGGACGCTGTGAAAACGACTTGGCACTAGCCTTGGCAGGGGAAGCTCATTGTCCGGGTATGATTCGGGTATGATTCGCGGGTATGATTCGGCTAGGTGCAAAACGGCACTGATTACAGACCAGAAGCAGCAATAGTAGTAGTAGAAGTAGTAGTAGTAGCAGCAGCAGTAGTAGTAGTAGTAATAGTAGTAGTCAAGGTTGTAGTCGTAGTAGTAGTAGTAGTAGTAGTAGTAGTAGTAGTAGGTAGTAGTCGTAGTAGTAGTAGTAGTCAAGGTTGTAGTCGTAGTAGTTAGTAGTACGGGTAGCAGTAGAGTAGTAGTAGCAGCGGTGGTAGCGGTGGTAGTGGTAGTAATACTCGTAGTCGCGGTAGTAGCAGTAGTAGTAGAGGTAGTGGTGGTAGTAGCAGTAGTAGTAGTCATTGGAGTAGTAGTAGTAGTAGTAGTAGTAGCAGTAGTAGTAGTAGTAGTAGTGGCAGTGGTAGTGGTAGTATTGGGTAGCGCTGGTGGTGGTTGTTGTGGAGACAGTGAACAACACAAAACGGTAGAAGAACATTAGCATCTTGCAGCATACGTTTTAAGGGGTATGATTCGGGGGTATGATTCGGGGTATGATTCGGGGGTATGATTCGGGGGTATGATTCGGGGAGGTCCCACCTTCTGCCTTTTGAAGCAACTCAACACACCAAAAAAAGACAAACCCATATATATATATACATTTCAAGTGTGCCGTTAGGCAGCGTTGGTAACGCAGCGGACGCTACGATGATGCTTATCGTGACAGCCCTCATCCTTATCCTCCTTATGCACATCTCACAGGACCAAAGCTTGGTGTTCCGGCTATCCAAAATGATGTCTTCACTCTTATCAGCATCACCATGATGGTCATCATCGCCCTTCATCATCATAACGGTCGTCATGCAGCGGATGCTACAATGATAGTTATCCTGACAGTCTTCATCCTTATCATCATTTTACACACCTCGGAGAATCAAAGCTTGGTGTTTCGGCTATCCACAATGATGCTTTTGCCCTTACCCTCATCGTCATGATGGTCATCATCGCCCTTCATCATTATAATGGTTGTCATCCTTTCTTTCTTTTACTTCTATATATACATTTCAAGGACAGTCTTCATCCTTATCATCATTTTTACACATCTTGCAAAAATCAAAGCTTGGTGTTCCGGCTATCCAAAATAATGTGATCACCCTTATCATCATCACCATCATAGTCATCATCGCCCTTCATCATCATAATGGTCGTCATCATTTCCTTCTGTTACTTCTATACATACATTTCATGCATTCGTAATGCAGCGGGTGCTACGATGAGAGCTAACTTGACAGTCTTCGTTCTTATCATCATTATACACATCTCGGAGGATCAAAGCTTGGTTCTGGCTATCCAAAATGATGTTTTCACCCACCGCCTTCACCGCCGCTCCCTGGTGATGATGAGTACCATCATGATGATCAGGGTGATGATGAGAACCACGAGGATGATGATGAAAACTTTCATCGCAGCATCCTCTGCATTACCAATGCTGCCTCATAAGAGATGAGGATGATCGTGCGGATAACGATAGTAAAGATGATGACGGGGATGATAATTATCATCGTGGAATCCTCGCGTTTCCAATGCTGCCTCATAAGAGATGATACTGATCGTGAGGATAGTCAGGATAACTATCATACTAGCATCCTCTGCATTACCAATGCTGCTTAACGGAGCACTTGAAATGCATATAAAAAAGAAAGAGATCAATGAACACCATCATGATGATGAAGGAGGACGATGGCCATCATGATGATGATGATAAGGGACCGCGAGGATGATGATAAGGATGATGACAGTGATGATAACTATCATCGCAGCATCCTCTGCATCACCAAAGAGATGATGATGACCATCATGATGATGAAGGGTGATGATGACGCCACCATGATGATGATGAGGGTGGTGATAAGGATGATGACTGTGATGATAGCTACAGTATCATCGTAACACCCCCTCTGCATTACCAAGCCTGCCCCACAAGAGATGTTGAGGATCGTGAAGATAATGATGATCTGCATTACTAATGGTGCCTAACGCCACAATTGAAATGTACATAAGAAATAAGAGATGACGAAGACCATCATGATGATGAAGGGTGATGATGACGCCACCATGATGACGATCAGGGTGATGATGATGACCATGACGGTGATGGTAGGGATGGTGACGACTATCACCGTAGCATCCTTTGGATCACCAATGCTGAGACATAACAGATAATGATGATCGTGAAGATAATGATGATGAAGATGAGGACTGTCATGATAACTATCATCGTAGCATCCTCTGCATTACCAATGCTGCCTCACAACAGATGATGATGATCGTCAGGGTAGTGATGATAAGGGTGAAGACTGTCATAATCTTGATGATTATCATCTCTTTGTTGGGCAGCATTGGTAATGCAGAGGATGCTACGATGATAGTTCTCATCACCGTCATCATCCTTATCATAATCCTCATGGTCATCATCATCACCCTGATCATCATCATGGTGGCGTCATCGTCACCCTTCATCATCATGATGGTCATCATCATGTCTGTTGAATTTCTTATTATGTGCGTTTCAATTGTGGTGTTAAGCACCATCGGCAACGCAGAGGATGCTACGATGATAGTTATGACAAGAATGATGACGGTGATGATAGCTGTCAGCGTAACATCCTCTGCGTTACCAACGCTGCCCCGTGAGAGATGATGGTGATCCCCATAAGAGATGATGATGATCGTGAAGAGAACGCTGACAAAGATGAGGATTGTCATGATAACTATCATCGTAGCATCCTCTGCATTAACACTGCTGCCTCATAAGAAATGATGATGATCTTGAGGATAATGATGATAAGGATGAAGACTGTCAGGATGCATTGCCAGCGCTGCCGAATGCTGATGATGACGCCACCAGAATGATGATCAGGGTCATTATGATGACCATGAGGATGATAATAAGGATGATGACAGTGCTGCTGACGATCATTGTAGCATCCTCTGCATTACCAACGCTGCCCGACAAGAGATGATGATGATCGTGAAGAGAATGATGACAAGGATGGGGACAGTCATGATAACAATCATCGTAGCATCCGCTGCATTACCAATGCTGCCTCAGAAGAGGTTAAGGTTGAAGACTGTCAGGGTAAATTGAAATGTGTGTAATAAGAAATATGAAAGAGGTGATGGTGACCACCATGATGATGATCAGGGTGATGATGATGACCATGAGGATGGTGATAAGGATGATGACGGTGATGGTAACTATCATCGTAGCATCCTCCGCAGTACCACCGGTGCCTAACTGCACGCTTGACATGTATATACAAAAAAGACAAATAAAAAAGAGATGTTGACGGCCATCATGGTGATGAAGGAGGATGATGAGAATAATCATGAGGACTGTCAGGATAACTATCATCGTAGCACCCTCTGCATTACCAATGGTGCCTCACCACAATTGAAGCAATAAGGAAATAAGAAAGAGATGATGATGACCACCGTGATGATGATCGTGGTGATGATGATAACCATGAGGATGATGATAAGGATGATGACGGTTAGGATAACTATTATTGTAGCATCCTCTGCGTTACCAACGATGCCCCATAAGAGATGATGATGATCGGGAAGATAATGATGATAAGGATGGATAACTATCATCGAAGCATCCTCTGCATTACCAATGCTGCCTAACGGCACACTTGAAATGTTTATATGAAAGTAAATGGAAGAACGGAATGATGAAGGGCGATGACCGTCATGACGATGATGGTTCGCTATTTTCCACCTGTGTTGCAGCAAATGTCCATCCATGTTCCATCCTATTTCCATCCTTCCAAAAAAACCTCTATGACAGTTCCGGGTTTTGGGCTGAGATTCTGGGCTTTATACTCTTTGGAAACACCGTTCTATAGTTATAAACCCAAGGCTTAAAGACTTGTTTTTTGGGTGTGGTACACAACTAGGTCCCCCAGTAGTGCCCTTTTGCCCCTTTTTTGGGGAGGGTTCCCCTACTAAACTAGAAAAACACAAAACAACCAAAAAAAAAAAACGAGAAAAAAACACGTTGCCTCATTTTTTGCATCCTTTTGCAATGCTTTTGCCATCTGGCACAAACTTTCCATCAATGGTCCAGACATTTTTCATCCGTCCCTTTCAATGTCCCTTCATTTCCCTTCTTGGCCCATTTGCCAGCAATTTTCTATGAATTTCCCATCAAATTTCCACACATTTCCCATCAATTTGCATCCGGTTTCCACGAATGTTCCGTCAATTTTGCATCCTTTTTAGAGTTTGAAGATAGTCAGATTCTAAGTTTTTACGATTTTAAGATTTGACAATTTGAGGAAAATCAGATTTCTAGAGTTTAGGATGTACGAGTTGTTCCAGCTATTTTCCACCTGTGTTCCAGCAAGTGTCCATGTTCCATCCGGTTTCCATCCTTCCAAAGAACTCCATGACAGTTCCACACATTTGCCTCATTTTTTGCATCCTTTTGCAATCCTTTTGCCATCCTGGAACTTTCCACCAATTGTCCAGACATTTTTCATCTGTCCCTTTTCTCTGCATTTTCCGCAGCTTTTCATCAATGTCCTCATTTCCCTTCTTGGTCCATTTGCCAGCAATTTTCTATGAATTTCCCATCCAATTTCCATACATTTCCCATCAATTTTGCATCCGGATTCCGCAAATATTCCGTCAAATTTGCATCCTTTTTTCCATCCGTTTTCCATTGTGCATCCGGTTTCCACGAATGTTCCGTCAATTGTGCATCTTTTTCCATCCGTTTTCCATTTCATTCCATCCATCCATTTGGCCTGAATTGTCCATCCGTTTTCCCAACATTTTCCATCAGTTTTCATCAATTCCAGCTACATGTCCTTTCATTTCCCCACATGTCCTTCCACTGGCGTGGACAACATCCCCAGCAATCCCTGCATCATTCGCATCAATCTCCGCCAAGGATGCGCATGATGCAGGTGATGCTGGGGATCCAAAAATCGTCGAACACATCCGCAAATCCTTCGCCCCTTAGCAGGCTTGGCGCAGGGGCGTTTCAGCGCAAAAACTTCGGCGCGTGGTCGGCGGTGGTCGGCGGCAGGGGGCGCCGCCCCTTATACCTGAAGGTAGGCCTCCGGCCTAGGCCTTCGGCCGTGTCACAACCACGGGGGCCTTGGGTGGCCAGATTTGCGTTGCTGGCGCACAACCGGCCGCGGCAGCATCGATGATGACCGTCATGATGATGATCATGAAAAAGCGACGCAGTCACCAAAGCCTTCGGGTGACTGCTTCCGTGTTGGCCCATTGCGTCTGTTTCATCTCAAGCAGGATACTGAAAAGTCCTGCGCCTGTCTCTCACTTCATCTTCTTGTTTTTTGGAACAACTCGTACATCCTAAACTCTAGAAACCTGATTTTCCTCACATGGTCAAATTTTAAAACCGGAAAAAATAGGAACCTGACTATTTTAAAACTCTTAAATTCTTATAATATTGAAATCTTGCGATGTTAAAATCTTGAATACCGAAAATCTTCCAAATTAAACTTTTATGGATAGAAATGGATTGAACATGGCCTGGCTTGAAATCTTAAAGCCCTTCAAATCTTAAAAAAATATCTCAGTATCGAAAAATCTTAACACCTCGAAACCTCAAAATCTTGACCGGCTGCATCGCGTAGCGTGTAAATCCGGCTACGCCGTCGCCGCTAGGCAATTTGCCTGCTAGCTTCAGCTATAGGGGCTGCACCCGTGCGCCGCCGACCCTCATCACTTGGTCGTGATGCGTTGCCGAAATCCGGCACCTCTGCATCACCAGCTCGGGCTTGCAGTGTTGCCTGCCTCTGGGGAAACCCTCGCAAAACATCCCGTGCGCGCAGGGTTTAGGCCGTGTGGCTGGCATCATCAGGGTCTGGGGTTGGGCCTGGGGGAGCTTCCATCGACTTCCTTCCAAAAAGCCTCTCAACCCATGAAGCACTGTTTGTTAGAAGGTACCGAGGGGATTTAAGCAAGGCTCATTTTCGCGCAGCCGGGCATGCCTTCAATGCTGGGTCCTCGCTCTACAAAACGCCGCAAATCCCGTGAAAAACTGCTATGCTAAGCGTTGGGCTGTTGTTCTGTCCGTTTTGCTTTTGTTGTGGCTAGCTCGTATGCTGCGCGGTCCTTGCTTCTTCCCCGTTGGTTTTCGGGCCTTCTGGCGCGCGCGCGCGCGCGCGACCCCAGCCACAAAACGCCGCTATTTACGGTGTGTTGTTGCGCTTGCGTTTCCGGGCTGGCTTGCGGGCTGTTCTTTTTGGGCTGCTCGTTCTGGGTCCTCTGGCGCGCGCGCGCACCATAACCTAAATAGCCACATCACAGCACAGGATGCGTTTCTCAGACAAAAAGCATGACATGACATGGTGCCCAAAAGATTATGAGACGGTTGCCTTGATTCATGTCACAACCATGAGTCATCAACTTGAGATGCTAGATGAAAGCACGCTCTGTGCATACTGATCGGAATATATCCCACGGCGTTTGTTGAAGACCCAAGCACGCAAGAGGCACTGAAACAATACCAGCGGTAACGAGTCATGGAGGAAACACACACAGCAAGAACGGTCGCAAGGCCGAATGGGAGCCCGAGAAGCGACCGGCCTGTACACTGTTGCAGCAGCACCTGGCAACGTCAATCGGCTTGGAAGCCTAATCCGTTCTGTCGCGCCGAGAAAGAACAGGGGACTGGATCACCTCCTCTCCAGGCACTATCAACACCAATGGTACAATTTTGAGGTAGGTGCACCACCCATTCTAGTCTATTTTAGTGGGGATTGGGATGTTCACTGGGGGTACTGGGTTTTGACCCATAGCCATTTTGGAACGTATCATTCTGCGAAACTCCTCTGCCTCTGCCCATCAATAGCAAAAGACCCTTCCGCCTGCTGGCTATGATTTCTCAGTATCAACAAAAGTTGGTCACAACCCTACGAAAGCTAAGGTCGGCTCATCTGGCAAGTCCGCATCTGTCGCCCATTCGGGCGGGTCCGGGACAGTGAATGACTCCTGCATGCCGAAGGCTCAGTGCTCCAAGCAAAACGTGTCGCTTTGACCAATGAAGAACGTGCGACACACTACCCATCGCAATATGCCATGGTATCCAGCATCCCTCTGCAACATCATGTACTTGAAGTGTTCCAAACATAAGCTCGAACGAACCTGCCCAACAATCGTCTTCATGCTGGCGCAAACAGTGTCCATGGTGGCATCCTCAAAGTGGCTCCCGCTCATTCCTCAAAAAGGATCTCTATCGTTCTGCACTGTTTCACGCCAACCTGAGCATGTTCCACTGCTTCAAAATGAGGATTGGCATCTTGGATGTCATTGGCCATCAATTGGGCACTGATTTTGGCAAAATGTGAGTAGACTTGTGCTTCGATGGGCTGAAAGTGGCCAGCGATTCAGCTTGTAACTTGTTGAGCAGCTCCCAGTCGACTGGTGGTGACTTGGCGCGCTTGAAGCGACGCTTGACGTGGCATCCCTGCAAGTGTGTCACCCAACTTCGGCGCACGCAGTCCTTGAGAGCATCCAAGAATAAGCCAGGATGGCGCGCCAATAAGCGGTTCAATGGCGGCAAGAATCTGGGATAAGGCCTGCAAGCATCACCGACTGGAATCCCAGCGTATGCGAGCGTATGCCTGAAGCCAGTTTATTAATCGGGGGATTTGTATGGATTGCTGGGTTTAGTGGGGAATCATCACGGAGCACCCAGCTATTACTTAGTAAAACTGGGGTTGATCAATATGGGATCGACATTAGTGCTGTTTACCACAAAGTAAAGGCGGTGCCCAGATGGCTGTGGCTCGAAAAACCGGTACCAAAATGGCTTGCCCCGGTAAGTGGAAAAATGGACCCACACCTGCGTAACCTCCCTGTTTAATTTTGATGGCCACACCCAGATCTTTGTAAGTCAAGCCGCCTCTCCATACTTCCCATGCGGGATCCGATCCTGCAGGGCTCGGATCGGATCCGAGCCAAAGCCAGAACGTCAGAACTGGCGGCATGTCCCCTGCAACAAATCCATGTTTTGCTTGTGAGCAGCTATGACCCAAGACCCAAATTCTCACTGACTCACTGGGCATTGCTGTACAAAGAAAACATCTATGTACACCAAGCCGCTCAAAGCTGCATGAAGGAAGGATAACCAACGCAAAAATAACAAGAAAGGACAAAACAAACAAGTAGGTGTCTTGTTTGAGGGTGCCAACTTTTGGTTTTTTGTTCAAACGAAGAGCAGAGTCTTGGCTGACTGAGACTCCATGCGTGCCCTCTCGACAGTCCACGCCTCTGCCGAGATTCTGCCCTGCGCAGGCAACGCTTACGCAACGCTGGGCTCACATTGCTCGCAGCTTCTTCACAATTCATGCCCCCCGGCCTCCTAATAGATGGGTGAATCGGGCAACTCAGGCCACCCCCTTGAGTCATTGATGGGTTTCTGTCCAGGGTTGCTTGTATACATACCCCTTTTACCTACCCCTTGGACAAACGAACCCAAAAGGCCTGCTGATGTTCATACCCCTCTCCCCAAAAGGGGTATATACCCCTTATAAAGTGAGTTGCAAACCACGGAAGCCAAGGGGTATGAACAAGGGGTATGTACTTCCACCCTTAGATTCTGGAGAACCCACGTGACCTCCTAAGACCAAGTCTGGCGGCGCGCGCCTCTCTGAGCAGCGGCTGTGGCAGCGAGAGCCCTCCGATGTGGGTCGGTTGGCCCTCTGCTTGTTGGCTTCAAAGGACCTTCGCGCAGGAGCTCTGAATACACACAAGACAACAGGTCTCTGTCTCTCTGCTTGCTTTCACATCGGTCACACCCAGTTGTAAGTCACAAATATTACGTGGCACGCGTGCGAGCCGAAAGCGTCACAACCACATGGCAAAATGCAAAAATATGAAACTGGGCACACCCTCGGTGCATCTGCCAAGCTACACGAGCCTTTGAATGGCTCATGCTGCCAACTGTTGCAACGGCCCACAGCATGGCCTTCACCGTCTAGAGGGTCTAATTGGGTGTGTCTTCAAAATTGGGTTCCCTTTGGTTGCCATGCGAATCAACCAACAGAAGAGCACGCTCCACCACGAAGGAAAAAGACGCCCCCAATCAGTCTGGCATGGTGTTCAACTGTGCGACGGTTGATGCTGGAAGGTCCCATCGCGAGGCTCTCACACACACACACATACACACGTTCGCATGTTTGCGCAAGATTTAAACAATACATGCCCCCGGAGGGTATGGCTATCACAGCTTGGCTAGCAGGCTTTTTTTGAGTTGGTGTGCAAACACGAAAGCTTCTCAGCAAGAGACCAGCTGTACCGAGGATGTGAAAGTATCATCTGGCTAAGTTGAGGGCATCGCTACGAGTATCGCGAGAATCATTATCGATGGACCATCGCGAAAAATCAAACTCCCTTTTTCTGGACTTGGCAGCACAGCAGACCAAACAAAATGCACGTTCGCAGCTCCGGCTCGAAATTGCAGTAAAAGTGCAGAGCAAGATTATCTCCAGAACATAGTTGAAGTTGACGGTGAACGGGACACTGGACGCTCTTATTGTACATTATCATACAGTGTTCAAGCGGCTTTCGCAACAAGTATGAGGAAATGCAACCGAAACCATCCAGGGGCCCGGCCATGTGAGGAAGGCCAGCAGCCACACGAGTTTCTGAGAAGAGGGAAGCGCCTGGACGGCACGAGAAACAAACAAAGCGCGGCAGCAAAATGCTGTGATTGCACTATCAGTGTTTTATTTGCAGGTCTGGATGCAGGCGCTGCAATTACCATTGCGCCTGCTGGGTAGCATTTCCGTGGTAGCTCAGGTACTCCAAACCAATTTTCAGCATACTCTCCATGAACCTGGTGCACAGACTTCGCGCACTGCCATAGCGCTCAAATCAAAGATCATTGAAGGTTGCGACATTGTGTGTCTGGAAGAAGATTGGCTCGAGAAACATGAAGAATGAAGTGGCTAACATAGCTAACAGTCAAATGTTGACTTGAGATAACTTTTTCATGCGGCTTGACAGTTTAGACACAGGTATGCACCACAGGACCACAGAGACTCACCAAGCTTGCTCAAGTTACTCGCAGCACAATCCTACGTCACATTGGATGTCAGTGGGGAGCCCTTCTCGCAGCATCCGAGCAGTCTCATGTTTCCAGCTCGACATCATTCTCAAGGCACAAGGAACCTGCCTGAGGCATCCTGAGTCTCAGAATTAGGACCCGTCCGGATGATTGACTTCCTGTCTATCCAGCTCGTACATTTTGCCATTCGCTTAGCTAAGAAAGTGCGGAAATGCTTAATTTGGTCCTGCTTCACAGCTCTCTTCGATTTTCAGACGCGCTTCCACCCCATTCAGAAGCTTCCCATTTTGAGATCTTGCATGCCAAGGAACGCCACCGGGCCAAAGATTTTTCGAGCGCCTTGGCCCTGTGCCTCAGGCTGGATGCTGCATTCTGCAGCGGCAACCAACTGCATGCGGTCACTGGTCAACACACACACACACACACACACACACACACACACACACACACGCACTGCCTGGCACAGCCTGCGGGTTTTCTGGCCAGCACCACCACAACATGTCTGCCACCCTTTAGTTCCAACAGAGCCACACCGGCTCAAACCAACCAACATTTGTTGGATTCATTGATCACCATACCTTTGACCATACCAAGGCACAGCATCTGCAGTAGTCAGAAACAGTGGGTGCAAGCTCTTGGACTGAGCACGAACTCGTTCGGCTTTCTTCACCTGCACACGTTCTTGCGGAAGGCCAAACAAGTGGAGCCCATGCAACTGCCTTGAAACCCTCGCCCAGTGATTTGCTATTCACGGCTGAGCAAACAGGCCAAAACAGCCCTGGTATTCCAAGCTTTGGCCATCTCGTCTCCGGCGCGGGGGGACGATTGGCCTATTTTGTTCAGCGGCCTGCGAGATCATCTTTGTGAAGTCCGACTTGGTGAACTTTTGAATCCCAAGTGGATCCATGAGCAGGAACGCCTAGGTGCCAACGGAGGTGGTCAGCCACACGGAGTTGAAGAGAAGAGAAACCCAGGTGGGAAGGGCGGTGAGGAGAAGAGAGAAGAGCCATGGGAAGCATCTCCGCTCTCCTCGGCACTCCTCCCGCTCTCCCAGAAACACAGGAAAGTTCGGAAAGGATCACAAAATAGCAGCAGGAAGGACTGGGACAAGGGGGGGAGGAGCAAATAAAAAGGCGACAACAGGAGCAGAGATGAAAGCGAGAGACGACCAGGTAAAATGAGTGTGCAAACAAGAGAAGAGCAAGGCGAAACATGAGAACAACCACAGAAAAAGCGGGATAAATGCATACAGATGAGACAAAAGCCTTAAGAAGGACAAGGAACATAGTCAGGAAAAAAACAATCGTGCACATTCATCTTTGTCAAGCTTGGAGATATGCTGGACGCGACGGGCGGGGAAGGAATGGAGGGACTGGGGTGGGTGGGGGTTGGGAAGGGGCCAGGCAGGTACGAGCGGGTGAGGAGCTGGGGGGCAAGGGTTACATGGAACAAGTCAAAGTTCGTACGTTTATACTGCAAGCATCAATCAATGCATGTTCGCTTTAAGTTGCAAGCAACACGTCCACTCGCGTATGGATTCTTGAGGCTTGCCGAAACTCCTAAGGCCCTGAGCAAGCCTTCTTTCACAGCAGCATGAACGCAGGTGTCCTTTTAGGGGAAATAGATGCTTTTGGAAGATGATTTAACCACCAGCTAAACCAGGGCCATCTATTTTTCTGGCAAAGCAACCAAAAGGGACAGCTATGAGCATGAATATCATTCCTTCAGAAGGCTTGCTTGGGCTCCGGGCATTGTCCATTTGCAAGGCTGGGCTGCCACCCCCAGTCACCGTGACCAAGAGCCGGAACTCCAGGGTAATTTCCTGAAGGACTTCACTCAGTGCTTGCACAAAGAACTCTCGAATAGGCTCCCAATTTGCGTGTCCTATGACATAGCTTCTGACAAATGGGTTCTCCGCCGCAATTTGGCTGCGGCTCAAAAGATGGTACCCAAAAGGGCCCCGTAAATGCAAAGGCAAACACCCGCCTAACCCGAGTTCCGACAAAACTTGAGCCACGCCCATTGTGGGTCATCCCATTTCGGGGGATTGGTGAATTCACCCAGTTTAGATAGATTGGATTGGGTCCTATTTTTGTGGTTGGATTGGGTCCTTTTCGTTCGCTGGGATTTGGCGAGCCGGGCTAACCGGGATTTTGCCCCATGGATCCCCATCTGCGTCGCGTGGGGTCCGGAGCCAATGACTGAGGCAGCGGCGCGGCCCGTGAGTGCTCCGACCTTGTGCTCGTCCAGCTTCTGAAAGAGCTCCCCGGCGGACATGCTCGTCTTCCTGGCAAGCACATTGTGCGCCTGCCAGCTCAAACCCCTCCCCCCCCACCCCCCCCCCACACCTTTTTCCCTGAAGATACCCCAAAACACCAGAAAGGAGTGGTAAAGGCAAAGGCCTGCAAAAGCCTGGGGATTCAGCATTTTGAACTAACCCTGACGCATCTCATGAAGTAAATCTTCCAGCCGGGCGGCTGCAAGTAGCCGATCATCTCCCTGAAGAAGGTCGCGGCATTGGTCTGCTCCTTCGACATCTTTGCCATGTCCTGCATCGGTGGCAGGCAAGTCACTTGCTCAAAACCCGGTACTAAAATGGTCCAAGCCCAGAACCATGCTTCAGGAATTAAGAAGGCGGATGTCCGCAGCTATTTATGGCAAGGGGATTGTCCCTTACCAACCTTCATCTACCCCGGTTTTGATTGTGGCTCAGGTGGGCAGGAGCAGGAAGCAACAGAAAGAGCCATTCTGCCGGTCTATTCATTAATTGGACTTGGCACCACTGCACTCTCTTAAACTAGCAGCTTGCGGGAAAGAATGCAATGCCCTGGTGCACAGCCAGTCATCCATGCGAGGAGCCAGCACGAACATGTCTCCAGGGCAATTAGCACCCGAGTTTTAAATTCATGTTGTGGATGAGACCTGGAGAAGCAATCCCTGGTCGGCCTTGATCATGACGCTGGCGGCAGCACTGCCATGCTCCTCCTTCTTGCCTTAGTGATCCAACACTCACTGATTCGCCACATCAGCCTAAGATTGCCAACCTTTTTTAGAGTCAGACGCCATATTAGCCTAAGATTCAGAGCAACGCAAACTGGCTGTGGGTCAAAAATATGACCCAAATGGAATCCTGGTAAATGGAAACATGGGCTAAAACACCTGCGGCTCATATCCTGGTGGTTTTATTTTGACCCATACCCAACTGTCCTTTTAAGTCAGACTGAGCGCGTACTGAAGGCTCGGCCGTGTCTTAAGCCGGGCTTGCAAGTCGGGCAAGCGGCTCACAGCGGTCATGGCCATTCCAATGGTCTCCAGGTCCAACTCCTGTGCCTGGTCGTCGAGTCTAGGCCCAGTGGTTGGTGACACCCGAGGGATTCTCTAGCCAAAGACAAAAGGTTGGAACACGCAGGTCTGGAAGTTGTGGCGCTTGAGTGCATAGGATGGATCTATGTTAAGTGATGTCCCTGCTGGCTGTGGACGTTCTTTCCCTTCCTTTGGCTCGGGCAATTGCGTCTTCTTCCATCGTCTTATGTCTTCTCGCACACAGCGCCCTGCTTATCAAGCAATCATTGCCAAGCCTTTGCAAACATGTTCGTATCCTGCATGGAGCTGCGGTCTCTCAACTTGATACAGTTCAAAGAAACTAGCAAAGCTTCTCTGAGCTGGCTATTGTAATTCGGCACAACTACATTTGCTCCAACCTGCAGGAGACTCAATGCATTTTTGCCTAAGGTCGACCTGCAAGTGATGAATATCAACTCGGCACATGGGCAGCTCTTGGAGTCAACGCCCGCCCAGCCTTGGGTTGCAGCAACTTCTGATAGACATCCTCAATGTCATCCTGCGAAAGCTAGCAAGTGACAATGTCTTCGCACATGCCACCATCAAACTGCCGATGTTGTACCGGTGTGGCGGAGATCTCATGTCTCCTCATCTAGAGCCGGCAACAGTGGTGTGGGGGCCCGCTGCATTTGCGCAAGGCCTGCTTGAGATTTTGCCGAGGCTGTTCCGCCAGGGGCACCTTGTGAACAAATTTGTGAGCTTGTGCTTGTGGAGAGACGCGCCGGACTTGCTTTGCTGTTTCGTTCACAGATTTACAGATTAACGAGCAAGGCAAAGGTCCTGCGTTGGCGGATCCTCGAAGCTCATGAACTGGATGGCCTGAGCTGCGGATTGATTGCCCGTTCACGGGCATCCACTAGGGTTCTTCCCGAATCAGGGAGTGGCAAAACATACTCTCTTACTTACACCCATCCAATTTAGGCTCGCAAAACATATATGAAATACTATGAATATTTCCACACGCAGCTTTGCCTCAAACGCGGCGTCAACAAGGCTTCCCCGACTTCGCTCAATGCGTGCGGGTCACAGTGCTCAGCTCTTCGGAGCTGAGCGCTGCGTTTCCATCGTCGTCGAAGTAGGCGAGCAGCTCGTTGGATGTGAGGCCTGCGGCGCGCACGCACACAAGTTGCTGCGGACACACCGGCGTTGGCAAAAACAGGACACGTTAGTTGGGGATTGGACGGCTTCGGATGCTTCTGACCTTCCGACTTTTTCTGGGGATGCTTTGCACCTCACATGGACAGCAAACTCGACACCCCGTTGGAGGTGGGCAGATTGGGTTCTGGACATGCAGACGGCAGCTTTGCAGCGAAGTTGCACTGGCACTCCATCCATCTTGCAGCTGCAGTAAGGATCGCAATGGCCCGCAGCCTGGACAAAAAAGGACGCCTGGTTGATTCCACAACACGGAACCTCTACTGTGATGTGATGCTGACCAGAACGGGGGCAACTAATTTCCCCTGCTCACAATTGCTCAATAGCCTGCTTAGCTGGACAGGATTGGAGACAAATTGCATCGTCTGCTATCTGCTGGGTTCGAAACCTCCCCAAACACTCACACACATCCATGCACCCGCGCAGGCAACGGGCAAGGTAAACAAGGTGGGTAGTCTTGTGCAGCCCCTGAGAAATGACACGCTGCCAGTTCGCCGTTTAGAAATCCACCAGAGACACACATTCCGACCAAGCAGCTCCGAGGATGTCATCTCCGATGCCGTCTTTGTCATCCATGCCAGGTGATCTTTGATCCATTTGCCTAGGGCTGGACCACATGGCAAGGCCTTGCCTCCTCTCGAAACAATCGCAAACGGGATAAAACGATAAGCGTGATCGAGTGCCCCCTACAAGGTAGAAATATCTTGGCTGAGCTGCCATGGTAGAGGATGCATGTAGATGTGTCTCCTTTATTGGCTCCAGACTTTGCTTTCTTCATCCTGGCAAGTGCAAACCGCAAGCCAAGGCTTGGAGGCAACGACAGAGTAAACGTCTGCTTGTCTCCAAGCTGGTAAGTCAAGTCTGGCCCAAGCCTGCTCTTTGTTCGATCGCCCTGTGTGCTTCCACTCCAGGTGCGAGTGCGACCTTTCTTGACTGGTGGCCTCAGTCCAATGATGTTGTAAAGCTGCCCAGTGGTGCCTTTTTGGCCACTCACCCAACATTCCCGCGGATTGCTTGCAGGATATACATGCAACAACCGATGAATTCAGATCGGAATAGGTATTTTGGTGGCACCATGCATCCCTTCGCCATGGCTTGTTCGGTGAACGAGATGCACGCCTGGCCTGCAAGTGTAGATTTTTTGGACACTACACGAGAGCAACATTTCTTTATAAGCAACACCATGCAGGCACATAAGCATCAGACCCATTGATCAGAACACGAGTGAAGCGTTCCTGTTCAGGCAGTACACAGACCCAGAGAGCATCTCCCTATAGGGCGCTTATTCGAGTTGAATGCAACCCCTCTTTCTTTGTGATTTGTTCGTTTCAAACCTTGGCAGTTTTGAAGTGGCTTACCATGGCTTTGGACAGTGAGAACCCGTCTGCAACACTATGTCAGACACAAATTGAGATTCAGACATCCTTGTGGCTAACTTGGAATCTTCCGCATGGAGCTATGAGCGCACCTTCGCTTCCAATAGTCCGCTGTGTTCTGCTATCCAAATCCAGTGACATCCAGCGTGCGCTTGAGCTAGCACAGTGTGGTGTCGGCTTTGTAGAAAAACTAGCTATATGTGATCAACAATACTGGCAAGGTCAGGATCTTGCAAACATTGGCTTATTTGCTTGCTCGCTGCTCATTGCCAGTGCTCGTTGTCCGTTAACAGGCTTCGGTATCTCGCCGAATGTGCTGCCTTCAAATGGGACTCATCCACAAAACTGCGCTCTCGGTTCATCTTTCCTAACTTTCAAATCTATCGCATTTGTGTAGCTTTTATCTTTGTACTGACAACAGTGCGAGTCTCTGAAACCCGCAGTTTGCCGAATGCACCACTGAAGGCTAGGGACAGGCTGCTGATCCTCTGGGCTGGGGGATGGATGTGGGTGTGGGTCCAAATTAAGCCAGGATATGGACCGCAGATTGTAGTAAGCCAAGTCCATGTTTCCAAATTCCAGGGCAAGCCATTTTGGGAACACCCTACTTTTGAGCCACAGCCATGTGGTGAATTCGTCCGAGCAGCTTTTTGGGCTCTTCCGGCAGGGGGCCGAGCTCCTTGCAGCCTGAGCACTGCTGGATTCAATGCGTTCAAGCTATGGTCAGCTGACGCAACCTCGCGATGCATTGCCTCCGCATGCACCATGTAAAGTAGAACGCCTCACATGAGAGCCTGCAAGATGTAGCATCAGATCTGCGAAACCTACCGAACATCAGTGCTGACTGCTTAGGAGCGCGGAGTGGACAGCTCAAAGCGAGCCAGTTCAAAAAAGGCCTAGAATGGCAGGGTGGTCCTTGGTTCGGTGGTCTACCGCACCCAGTTTGGAAGGACAAAATATGGAACCTGCTCAAAGCGAGCACACGTGCGCAGCACCCAATGCAGTACACCTTCCTTGCTGACCAGCGCGCCTTCCGCAGAGTTGTAGATCCACAAGATTGTCTTGTAGTCCACCCGGTCCTTGAAAATCCACGCTACACTTGGGAGATAGTAAACATACAGTGCAATTTAGTACATATCTACCTTCAAGATACTGGAGTACTCCATTGGACTTCTCAGCCATTCCCATTTCAGCCCATGACCTCGAAGCACCGAGCGCAAATTTGTGTACCGGGCGTCTGGGAAAAGGTCAAAGTCGCAGCAGCAGCGAAGCAGCCCTGGCCATGGCTTCAACACGTCACACATGGCCATGGGCCAAAACCCCGTACCCCCAGTGAACATCCCAATCCCCTAAAATAGACTAAAATGGGTGGCCACCTATCCCAAAAGGGGATCCCATTGCTTTTGACCCACAGCCACGTGAATCATGGCGTGCTTGCTGCATGCAGTGACCGTCTTGCCAACAACCTGACGCTCATGCCACACTTCGACAGCTTCCCGGCCTTTCAGGCTCATGCCCCCTGTCCCGTCTGGCATGGGTAGATCAGCATATGCCTGAATCCCAAGGATCGGCCGTCAAACCCCACATCACTACCCGCAAAGGTTGCTGTTGTTGTGATGGACCACAAACACACAGGAATGTGGGAGGGGCACCTCACGGACTTCCGAAACCGTTGCCCGAAACTCAAATCGCTGCTTCAAGCGAAACAGCAAAGCGACTGTTGCACATCGGTGGATGTCCATTGCTCCCGCCTCTTTGAAGCGTGCCCGCACACGCGTGAGTCATCATTTTGGCAAGAAATGGGTTGAGAGCAAACAGAGTCCTTGTGAACGAGTGTAATGGATTTGGAAGGGGTCCAAGTGCATGAAACTTGGGATATCGAGGTTGAGACTGGCTGCCGTGCATAGCCGTTGATGGCAACTTCTGTATAGCACGCTGTGCAATCCAATGATATTGACATCTTATAATACTGATCACATGAGTAAGCCCAACACTCTGCAACAATCAGTGGAAGTGATACTGCCCAAGGACAAACGCGTGATTGTCTATGTAGTTCGCCACACCAGAAGTTACATTGCGTCGCTTGCTATAGACTCACAGATTTACGAGTTGCAAAGGCGCACAAGCTCTGAATTCACACCTACGGCCAATATCCAGGTGTTGGGCACACGCAGGACATGCAGCTGTCCTGCTAATGATGGCCACAGGCGCTTACAACAAGGAAACAAACAAATGTGCGCCTGAGGGTTGAGCAAGAAGGAAAAGGCTCCATCGGACACACAAGAATCAAAGCAAAGCGAACGGATCAACTGCAAGGGAAACAAATGAAAAGAGCTGCCAACTGAACCTCTACTCAAAAATAAGGAAGCGGAATTTTGAGACATGAATCTAGCTGAGTGCAGCTTACCCATCGAGATCCGCATTCAATGGCCCAGGATCCGTCCCAAACAGCTGCAACCAGCTTTTGGCTGCACACAAACTCAGCAGGGGACCGCAGGTTTTGGTCCATGTTTCCACTTCGGGCAAGCCATTTTGGGGTTACCCTGTTTTTTGACCCACAGCCATATCCACAGCGCATCGGCTCGAGGCTGCAGTGGTTGATGCTTAGCACGCGTTTGGTAGCTGCCTGCATTTTCATGTCGCCGTGCCTCAAAAAGCTGGCGGAAGATGTTGCTCATCTCAGGCATGAGGCATAGCACCTGCGAAGCCCAAAACACTCCCTTTCAAAACTGGGCTTGTCTCAAAGTTAGCGGACCATGTGGGCGCCGAAAACGCTAGGCGTCCGCTTTTCCGCCTTCAAAACTGGCTGGTGCACAAAACACACTCTAAATTTCTACAAACTGGGCAGCTTGATCGAGTGATTCTTGCACATGCTTTCTATTTTCCCGGAAGTCCGCTGTAGGCAAACACCAAGCTATACTTGATTACATTCTGGTGTGCACTGCCCTTGCCTCAGGCTCCATCAGCTGGCACAACAGGTTCTCGCCTGGAGATGTGCGCTCAACCGCTGGGAGTGAAATCAAACACGAGACGCACATGCTGTTTGGAGGATGGCTCATTCAACGCTTGGCTGAAACATAGTCAATGGACAAGAGATGCCACTTTCGCAGCCACCTGAACTCATTGCGACCTTGGGCAGTCGCAAAAAGCCACACGCCCACCCGCAAATAGACGGTGGTCGACTCCTACTCTCGGTGCCTTTGAGGACCACAAAGGTGTGGGCGTACAGCTCGCTGCGCTCTTGCTCCGTAATCTCAGGCTCCCCGAGCTCCGGGGCCTCCTGGACTTCCTGGACTTCCTGGACTTCCTGCAGTTCCTGGACTTCCTGGAGTTCCTGGACAGGGATCCGTACACCTGAACATTGCAACTTGTACATGGTGGTTTCCAACTTCTTCTTTTCTTGGTGTTGAAAAAGCAGCATGTTTCAAATGGTTGCAACATGTATCTTTTCAGGAGCCCTGCTGGAGTCAAGCTGAATCCTACTGATGCAACTGATTCTCCAACAAACATACTGATGAATGACATGCGGGCTCAACATGTGTTCACAATGAAGCTGAAGAACTGTGTGCTGACTGAAATGAGCAAGACACAAAGCAGCATTGTGATATTGACCTCCATATGTATCTGCAAGTAATTTCATGCTGTACGCGTATCTTGTCATGCTCGAAGGTCAACGACAACCACTGAGAGCAGCAATTGTATTTTGCACACAAACACACACACACACACACACACACACACACACACACACACAACAACACAACACACACACACAAACACACAAACACACAAACAAACACACACACACGCAACACACAAACGCACAAACAGCACAGCACGCGCACAAACACACAAACGCACACAAAACACCAGCACAAAAGCACACAAACGCACACACAAACGCACGCACAAACGCAAGCGCAACGCGCACAGCACAAACAAACGCACAAACGCAAACGCACAAACAAACGCGCACACAACACAAGCAACGCGCACGCGCACACAAACACACACAAACACACAAACACACAAACAACAAACACACAAACACACAAACACACAAACACACAAACACACAAACACACAAACACACAAACACACAAACACACAAACGCACAAACACACAAACGCACAAACGCACAACGCACAAACGCACAAACGCACAAACACACAACGCACAAACGCACAAACACAAACGCACAAACGCGCAAAACGCACAAACACAAAACGCACAAACGCACAAACGCACAAACGCACAAACGCACAAACGCACAAACACACAAACACACAAACACACAAACACACAAACACACAAACACACAAACACACAAACACACAAACACACAAACACACACACACACACACACACACATGCGTGTGACATCAGAACGCACACCAAACAAAGTAGACTAACCACCGCTTCTACTCCAGCGCAATTAGTCTCTTCTCTGCCAGCATAAAAAGCAATGCCTTTCAGCCTGAGCTGAGAAAAACAAACATCATGCTGCGGCATAGCCCTTGCTGACGGCATGTTCTCAACCCGTGTGCATTGCTGCCTCGACTGGATGTGCCACTTTGGCTGTGAATGTGTCCAGGGCTTTGCCCCATTGGGCCCACGGCGAGCAAGGCGTTGCGCATGGTGTCAATCAGCTGTCTAGCATCAATTATATGGCTGTGGTTCCAACAAAACGGTACCCAAAATGGAAGCCTGGCAAGTGGACACATGGACCAAAACCTGGGTACCCCACCTGTTAATTTTGAGCCACACCCAAATGTTAATGCGACTCGATTCGCTGGACAATCAACCAGTGGCTTGCAAATGGTGGATGGTCGTGTGGGCGGTCACTGCTTGCTGTGCCTCCCATTCATCAGAAGAGCTTTGCCAGTTCCGACACTAATGCACAACCACAAACCTGAGAGATTCAGTCCTGAGAGTCCTCGATCTCTGCTTCCTCATCAACAGGGACTTCCTCAGGAAGCTTCTCAAGATCCTGCAGGCAATGCTAGTCCAAATTCTGAGATAGCATTGCAGTCAGCGCCCTGTCACCTGACTGCGAACTCTTGCAACACCACGCCAGGCTCCAACCCAGTTCGGCCTGCTTAATTTCAGCTCTGTCAGGCTTTGCAGCACCAATGCGGGCCTGCCAAGCCAGCGCGGCTCGTTGATCACTTGTGTCAATCCCTTGATGCAAACTATGTTCAATACGACGCAAAAGCTAATCTCTGACTCGCGTGCGTTCATTGCTTTGTGTTCGTGGCTCCCTGATGGGCCCGTAGAACAATCTAAAGTGCCAGGCAATATGTGCGCTTTGAGTGAAACAAATCCAACCACCGCTAAGCTGTCAAACGAGGGGTTTGCTTGATGTTCAAGTTGCAAAGTGACTATGTGCAGACAGACAGACAGACAGACAGACAGACAGACAGACAGACAGACAGACAGACAGACAGACAGACAGACAGACAGACAGACAGACAGACAGACACAGACAGACAGACAGACAGACAGACAGACAGACAGACAGACAGACAGACAGACAGACAGACAGACAGACAGACAGACAGACAGACAGACAGACAACCAGACAGACAGCAGGCAGGCGGCTGGCAGGCCGGCCGGCAAACAGAGAGACAGAGAGACAGAGAGACTGCGAGACAGACAAACAAACAAAGAGACAGGGCAGTGCAGGGCAGGGCAGGGCAGGACACAAGCAGGCCGGCAGGCAGGCAGACACAGACAAGCGAACAAGCAAGCAAGCAAGCAAGCAAGCAAGCAAGAAAGAAAGAAAGAAAGAAAGAAAGAAAGAAAGAAAGCAAACATGAGACATCAGATTCTGGGGAAGACTTGATGATCGTCAGGACAACAGTGCAAGTGTGGCAAGACAATGGAGGTGCACAGTTCACACAATTTGAGTGCATTTGTGCCGCAGATGTCCTCGCGGGGACAGAAAATTGAGTGCCCGAGACACAGGGTGTGACCTAGCCGAATGAAGGGGAAACCAAAGTGATGAAAGGGAAGGGAAGGCTGGGCAGCCGTGGAAGAGCCGAGGGCAAGGGTACGATTTGAGCGAATGTGAGAGAAGATGGGTCCCTTTTCCCGCCTCTCATTTCCCTCTGTCCCATCTTTGTCCGTGAGTGAAGGGATGAGCCTGCTGGCAAGAGCGATGAAAGGGATGGGCGTTTTTTCTAGCCCGCTCTTCGCTTTCTCATTCATCTCTTTCCCGCCTACTCTTCTCTCGCTGCACAGCGCGGGGAAAGGGGAAGAGATGACAGGGACAGAGATTGCTCACTCCTTTTGCGCAACTTCAAACTGAATTGCTAAGACTTTTGGAAATGCGACGAACGGAATGGTCGCTATCCATGGAGTACTTTTAGATGATGAGCAAAACGCGGCACGTTGTCCCTGTCTCCTGTCTGAAGAATGGTTCAAACCAATCCAAGAGCCAGCTGTTCAAGTGCTTGGGCCGCGTGTCACCTATCGTTGCCTGCTATAGCACTGCATCACTGGCCCGCATCCGCCTCCAGGAACTCTTGCCTTGCCTGGGCATAGTCTTGTGCTGCCGGCAAAAGCAACCTCAGCTTTCGGCTGCCTGAAGCCACAAGGAGAGGCACGTGCCTCCAGCCAACTGATTGATCAGAAGTCACTTGGTAGCTGCCCATTGACTCTGATGAATAGCACCTTTTCAATCAACATCAGCCCACTTGAAGCAGCTTGGCTGCGATATGGGAAATTCATGATCCTCCTGCATCCGTCTCCTTTGTCCCCTCTTCTCTCTTTCCCTCTCTTTCTCTCTCTGGCTCTCAATGAGCCAAGCCGCTCGAAGAACCAGTTCCGCAAATTGTTCTTCATGCTGATCTGCTGGTTGGGTGAACTGGCAGTCTTCCATCCCATGTCATCTAACCTCAGCTTGCGCTGCCGAGTGGCGTTCGTCTCTCATCAGCAAGCCCAATGCAGCGAAGAGATTGCGTAAGAAGGTGGATGCTGGAAGTGGAAGCAATCCTGTTGTCTCATTGAATGTTGGTTGGACTGTGCATTGTGCCCAAACAAGTAATCTGCACATAGCACACAATACCAATTTCTGAAGGCATCCAATCAAAGCCTTGAACACACCTGGGCTGTCCTCAGATCCTGACATCCCCACTAAACGCTAAAAGGCTAAAAAGCTAAGGGGATGGCTGGGAGCCACCAAAACACTAGTTTGCAACCAGAATTATGCCCTACTCGAAGGCAAGCACTGCAATCTTTCCCCAGTGAATGCCGGCAAGCTTCGCTGCGTCGTTTCTGGACACATCTTACTAGTAGATGCACCCCATTATAATTTTCCCAGACACCCGGATCCCCAATACTACTTTTCGAATAGGCCAAGCTTCCTGTACTGGCCCCATAACCAGAATTGACGAAAACCCAGGTCCTTGTTTCCTTAAATGTTTGCACTGGAACCTACTTACACAGTTACAATTTGGGCCCCTTTCAACAGTGCATCTGTTCTGGGGAGCCTACCTGACCCCCCAAGTATCCTATTGATAAAAATAGGGGGAGGGGATATATTCTCAAGGGGAAGCGATCAAAAGGTGTGCTTCGAAGCATGCCGAGGATATGATGTTTGCATTTGCAACAATGTCATGATTGGCCACTTGAAGCCTTGACAGCGGGCGTACGCTTAACCCTTTGGGTGCTCCACCAAGACGGCACAAGCCTTGAGCACATCCAGCCAAGGCATCTGCATCAATACTTAATTCAAGCGGACGTTCTTCTACTTGCAGCTCTGGTACATGTCTTGGAGCACCGCATGGAACAGCTTCACGATCGGAATGTCGCGTTGCGCTACCTGGCTGAACACCCAAGAACTCATAAACACACACACACACACACACACACACACACACACACACACACACACACACAAACACACACACACACACACACTCCAAGCCAACATATTAGAATGGCCGTCATCGTTTCGCTCCGGTCTCCAGACTTTTGAGCCTGACAGGCCCTTGCAATGTCTATGACACACTCTCACATTGGCGTCTAATTGCTCATCGCTCGAGCTATGTTGTAGTTCATGCTACACAACTCCAAGCCCCGAAGCCAGGAAGCCTCGCCTCTGCTCCCACTTTTGCCCGCTCCTCCAAAGGATCAATGCTGGGAGCCGGCATGCTACTTGTACCAAGCTTACCCGAGTGTACCAGTCCAAGCAAAACAAAGTCCCAGCCAGTTATCGCTCTTTGAGTGTTCAGTGACCTACAAAGTTGGATCACATCTTAAACGAAAGCATGCCAATGCTGCTGCCATGAACGCTGTGGGCATCTGTGACGATCAATGTGGCAGCATTGGGGAGACGGCAGTTGACAGATTGCGTAGAGAATGGGGCCTCTGCCACGAGGTGTGCTTCCAATCGATGCTGTAAAAAAGCGTCTATACGCAGAAGCAACTGGCCATGGGTCAAAACCCTGTACCCCCAGTCCAGTGAACATCCCAATCCCCATTAAAATAGACTAAAAAGGGTGGTGCACCTATCCCAAAATGGTACCATTGGTTTTGAACCAGCACTGTTGCGTGAGGCATCCTTGACGTTGATGATATCCTCGAACATTCGCACGCCCGAGACCTCTATGTGGACAGCGCCGTTCTGGACCTGTGCGTGGCAAACAACCACGCATTCGTCTACGTTCAACAGCCTTCCTCCAAAAGGAACATCATCTCGTCCAAAAGTGTCTAAGTCACCCAAAGGAACACAAGAACTCCCCTCCGTTCATATCCGTTTGACAGTGACTCCCAGAGCAGCACTGCTGCCCCCTCCCCTTTGCACCCCGTTGCCAGGACGAGAGGCTGCCACCTTGCTGGCCAGGCGGTCGAAGTGAGCCACCTGAGTCACAATTTAACACCCGCTAGTAAACTGGTCGGAATCCCAGAGCCATGCTTCAGGAATTCAGAAGGCGGATGTCCGCAACGATTTCTGGCTGCGACTGCCCCTTACTAACCGGATCATAAATCCCCGAATCGGTTTTGGCTCACCTGAAGGTGGAGCCATCGGATGGGCCAGATATGTATGCCAATTTGGGCGACCGTCGGCTCGCTCGAAGCGCGCCGAAGAACCGTCGGGAGGCGTAGGCTCCAGGGGTTTTCACGCGCGCAAAAGGGGGGTTGAATGAAAATAGAGCACCCGGGTGCCGGCATTGGAACGGAAGGGGATCGACTCCCCAGAAAGAGCATCCCATTGCGAAGCCAAACCCAGGCATTTGGTCTCGCGATCCAAATCTTCAAAGACGGGCCGACTCCTAAGTCTTTAACTTGCCCGTGATCACTGGCGCTGCTTCAAGTTTGATCAAGCGGGATGGAAAACAACTCGACTGCAGTGAGTCTTTAAGCCAGCGGCTGTAGACAAGGGTCAAACTTCCTTGTGCCAACAATCTCTTCTGCCTTGCCTTTCCCTGAAACTTCCGCGGCTTTCGTGCGGAGCAAACAACACTCATGCTTTTCTTCGAACAATATGTTGCACTTGAATCTGGGCTCATGCCAAAAGCCTTCGGATCTGTCTGTGTTGCGTATCTGGCGCTAGCACGGGGATATAGCAACGTGTAATGCAACATGAGTACGTCAAGTGCGCTATGGCACAGCATCCAGTCAGCTTCCAGATTCTACTTTCCAGCATCACCACACATTGTGTCTGTTCATAAGCTAGCACACCAACCCCAGAATCAGACAGTCGAATCTTGCTCACACACTAGCCAAACTTCATGCTCCCAGCCATGGTATAACTTGTCATTTCTTGGCCACCGTTATTTGCAACTATCTTGCCTTTCCTATGCTTAGCATGTTATAACAAAGCTTTAAATTATTTTGCGGGGTTTATGATATCCGTACAGTTGAGCTAGCAAAAGCAAGCCGGCCTGGGAATCTTTGCGCGCTGACAAGCTAGACACCGCAAATGCAAACAATTTGTTCAAGCAGAATCATTCACTGACGCATAAAGCTATGCCTCGACAAGGACAAACAACGCTCCGCTAAAAGGCTGGCCTAGCATCACTTGCCTGCTGCAATACCGACACACTGGCTGGAAAAACAAAAGCACCAGCACACATACGTTAGTTTGCCTTCCAACCCTTTCCTTTGTAAGGACCTGCCCTGTACAGGCAACTCAAACAACTTTATGACAGGCCTGTTCAAAATGGAAGGTTGGTTAAGCCCAATCCAGAATGCCTAGTGGGGCATCACCACAAAGGTCTCAACATCCGTATAAAGGGTCGTCGGTGAGGCCGGTTTCCCTTTGGTTCCCCCCAAAAAAAGCAAGCTCCCTAAAAAGACGCAATTGAGCTTGCTACCTGACTTTCTGACTTTCAGAAGTCAAGTCTCCCAATTACAATACCATTTCTTAGGCTTTCTAGTTCTCCATCAACAAAAAACAAAATCCCTAAAACCACACACATTCAATGCTTAATCCCATGTCTTCCACCTTTTCCTACCCCTTGGCGCGTGGGTTGGGTCCTCCGCGCGCGTCTCTCGTTTCGCTTTCCTCCGAGAAACAGAGCGGCGCAGCCGCGGGCGGCCCTGGGACCGGAAGCCGTCGAAGGCGCAGGTGAGGCGGCAGAAGGCGGCGCGGCTCAGGACCTAAGCTGTTCGGTTTCACCGGGAAAAGGGCTGCGACAACTGCCGCCTACTCCATATACCCCGCGTTTTTCAGTGCTTTTCTTGTTTTTTTAATATGAGAGAACCTGGTTTTTTAAAGGTATAATACCTGTTTTTTTAGTAGAGGGTCGACATGAGACCCTGAAAAAGGAGGGTATTTGAAGTAGGGGGTATGCTTGACGTGTTTATCCCCTCCGACCGATTTGTGTGGATGCGCGCTGCCACCAAAAGTGAAGGATACACCCTTAAACCTGAGCAAAGCCCCAGAAGCATCCTGGTGAACCGTGGAGTGGCTTTTTTAGGAATAGTTGCGCAAAGCTTGCCCTGTAAAACATGTGCAACTCCTCCCGCATCCATCTCTCTGATTGTCCTGGGAACCGTCAATCCTGCCAATGCATACTATGTTGACATGGGGCACTCCCTTTCACTCCGGCCACTGCTTCGCATGAGCGGGCAAAATGGCACCATCCATTTCGTCCGGATTTAGAGACAAACCTTCCTCGATCTTTCAGTTCCTCTCTGAGGCTCCAGGCCTCCGGAAGGTGGTTATCCTCAGTGCAACATGTTGATGTCACGACTGCACAAAACAAATTTCCCAAAGGGCTTGCACCTTCTCTCTTACCCGAAAAGCAACCAGGGCGAGGTCTGTAAAGTGAAAAAACATGATGCCAACAATCAAACGCTCTGCGCAGAACACAAGCATCGCCAACTGAAGCCAGGAGTGCCTGCATGCCCGGGGCTGCTTCACCGAACTCTGATGCCAACATTTGGCCTACGCTTTCAGAATAGCACTGGAGCATGTGTGCACATGTGTACAAAAACAAGGGTCGGCCAATCCGGATCCACAACCCCTGTTGGGAAATGACAGCAAACAAGAACCCTTTTGCAATCCAACAGGTATCACTCGCCAGAACGCTGCAGAACTACGCAGTTGAAGACTTGAGCAGCCAAGCTTCCCGTGAGGCGGTGAGCGCCTGAAACTGGCGACAAACGTTGATGATGCTTGCCACCTCATGGCTCGCGAGGTTGAACTCCTGATCAGCTCGCAGGCATTTGTGCTATGCTCCAAATCAGCACGACGATTGTAGGCTCCAGGAATGCTCAGAATACTCTCAGAATGTAAACATCTCAAACAAGTGGCAGCCCTGCATATTATGCGCGTCCCCAATGCTAGATTTGAAAAGACCAATAGGCCAATTACTGAACCAATACCAGACCAAAGCTTCTTTTTCCCACCGACCTCTCCTTCAGTCGTTAGGGGTCTGCATGCCCTCAGTCAGCAAGCTCTCGTTTGGAAAGAACAACAGTTGGCAGCCCAAATCTGGAACAGGAGACCCTTGCAAATATATTCGTGTTTCTCCCACAGGGAGAAACACGCCTTTTGTTTGCTAGTTTCGTTGGTCAATGAATTGTCGGAATCCGGGTAGCACAACAGTCACTTACATGCTTGGTTGCTGTTGACCCCCCTGCAAATAGTTTCACTTATTGGGGTTTAGTGGAAACCCAAAAACCCCAAAGTCTAAAGATCCAACACAATAGCAGTCAAGCATGAAGACAGGCGATTCTTGTGTGACTTGATGTGTCCTCGGCCTCCTCTTCGGGCAAATCACGCCTTGTCACAAGACATTGCGCGGATCGAACGAACACAACGATGGCAAGTGCTTGGAAGATCTTGGCTTCACATAGGAAGTCGAAAATAAGACGCTGCCAAGCAACTGCAACTTGTCCTCCTTGCCCTCCGCTCCATCCTGGATGTCGCAAGGCGATGCAACAAGATTTAGAGGATCACAGCGGAACTTTATCCCGCGCTGAACAGTTCTTGAATGGCGTGGCAGGCGTGGCATCCCGTTTTGAATAGTACAAGAGCTAGTCACCAGAGCACCACGCTTTGTCATGAATCATGAATCAGAACAATGGCTCGCGAAAGCGGGAGACCAGATGTCCATCAGCTGTCTCGCATGTGGCTTTCAGGTCCTTCTGATGCTCGGCCAAAGGTGGAGGTAGTCGCTTGAAGATCTCCGGGCCCAAAATTTCTCCTGGGCGCAAGACCCAACCATTAAGTTCAACATGCAAAATGGATCAGATGACAAATGTGTCAAATGTGTTTCATATCATGATGAAGAAACACATAACCACCGTACTCTGCGCCGGCATGCTCTAGTGTCCTGGCATCTGAATGGGCACCATGACGGCTTTCAACCTCAAGCAAGCATGTAAGCCCCTTCTTCCTCATCCAATTTGGCTAAGAAACAAACAAAGATCAGCATTCGAGTCGGGGCACCAGCGATCATTCAGAACTTGAATTCGGGCTTCCTTTGCCTCTGCATTCTCCTTGGAAGAGCTCCAACACGCAACTGTCGCGGCCAATCTCTCAGCTCTTACGCACGGACTCGTTGGCTCACTGGCTGACTTGCTGACTCGGAGGTCACCGCTAAGATTTTGGGGGCATTGCCAAGCTGCGGAGATCTCATCGATGCGTTTGAGGACCTTGCAAGGTCGCCCGTGCAAGAGGATCTGAAAGTACTTGCAAGGTTGAACACCTCAATCATGTCCGGGCCCCCAACAAGCTGTTTACCAATGCCCTTGTAAACCAACATAGAATATGCTGGACATGCCAGTGATTTACGCCCGGCGATCCATGATCAGCGCTCCCTGCCAGCCAAGTCACGAATTGCTTGTCGGCTGCTAGAGCAGATTGCTGGCAATTCTTTCTGTCCCCAAGGGTGAGATGAGCATTTGCAGGCCTGGTGAACCGTGCGCAAGGAGTCGATTGCTTTGTGCGAGTGAAACCAACCAGCCGTCTTCACCTAAGTCTCATATCCGACATATCATACCCAACAATCGTGCCAACGTTCATGTCGCCTTGCACGTCCCCCCGAAGCGAATTGAATGGATTGACTGGCACCGTGTATAGAAGTGCCGAATGCCTCGTTTGAGCTCTGATTCGAGTCTGCTTATTCGCCGCTTAAAAACCAGTTTGGCTCTACGCGGCGGTGACTTGGTGGCTTGCAACCGCGCTAGAGCTGAAATGGAACGTCACAGCCTAGAGATATACGTGTTGCCGTCGCGTGGACCGCGGTACGGACTGCTCTATCTCTTGCGCTCTGGAGCTGCAGGGCATTCCATGGCTGCATCCGCAAAAAAAACCTGTGCTGAAGCAAACAAATGATGACGAGGCCACAAGCACGGTATTTGACGAAAAGTAAAGGAGCACGTATCTGAGATGGAGGTGTTGAAGAGATTGTTCTGGCCCAGGTGGCGAGAATGACAAAATTGAGACCCCCAGGTAGAGGGTAGCTGCTTGGGATGAGTACCCGGCAGTCATCCCCCCACAGCTGCCCCGCCAGGATGGCATCAAAGTCAACACTCTGCTCTTAGACAGCCACCAGATATACACAATCCCCCCCCCACACACTAAAGCATCTGTCGACTTTTCAACAGGGAAAATCATACAAAAATCATGCAGTTTTCATAAGTGAATGTGCCAGAGGCTTCTTGCTGACGCTTCCCTCCATTGGACAAACAAACAAGGGGGGATACGGAGGGAGCGGGGATATGGGGGGATTCCCTATTTCCCATATCAAACTTGGTCAAGGTACATTTAGGGGGAATCCTCCCGTATCCCTGGTTTCCCCTGTATCCTGCTAGTTGGTTTCCCTGACTCCCTCCTTCAACCCACCGCCTCAACCGCTTCAACTCGTCCCTCCCCCGGCGCGAGCGCGAGGCGCCGCTGCACGGCTCTCCGCCGCTGCAGCTTCTCGATGCGCTGCAGCTCCGCCGCCTCTCGACGTATCGACATATCGATCCATGGATACAGCTCGGTGCGCCGAACAAAGAAAACAGAGGAGAGGATCGATGTGTACAATATATATATATACACAAATAGTTAGAAATACTTCAAGGCACAACAGGTACAGTAGATCATGGAGGGGGGGCTGACCATATTTCTATGTATATATATATATATATATATGTATGTATGTATGTATGTATGTATGTATGTACGTACGTACGTATGTATGTATGTATGTATTTTATGTATGTATATACAACTAGATAGACTTCGGTTCAAAGGTGCGCCATATTGGAACATCCGGAAATTCAGAAGCACACAACGTAACTACGCAATTACGAAACTCGCGACATCCGGATCTCACGCCGAACTTTGCCGGGGAATGAAACCTGGCAACTTGCGGAAAGTTCCAGTAAAGGCATAGCAACTGAACCGACCAAGCAGGACCAGCATGGTCTGGCTTTACCCAAGCCCTTGGCAAGTAAAGAACCGACAGACGGATACTTGCAACTATGGTTGGGACTCACTCCTTGAGCATTTACCTACCCATGACGGTGGCTGGGAAAGAACCCGTTTCCTAGTTTCTTTGTCAGTGCTCATGTTTCTCCGGAGACGGCCTGAGGCCCTACAGTACCCTAATTTCAATGCCGAAGCTTGTCACCATCTCATCGTCAAACAACATTTCGACATTTTCAGCAACTATCGCCGGCAAAGCGCCGGGCAACCAAAAAAAGCAGCTCCGCATGACGGATACCAAACGATTTGCCTTTGTAAGCTCTCGCGGCAAAAAAAGTGTCGTGCTTTGCATTGCCAGAATGACAATTCATGGCTCAACAAAGCGAAACCTGTGAGGGCAGGTTCATTGGGACCTTCGAAGCTGCAAGTTGTGGACACTACAACTCTTTGGACTCACCAAAGGAAACATGACATCCTGTCGTGAACATATCAAATGCATTTGTGGAGGCCATTGCACTCAATCAGAAGAGGCTTCAAACTGCGCTTTTTGGGGGTCCCCTACAATGTACTATGTTGATTGTAACATTTCGCCCTCACTTGTCTTTTAAGCGAATATGGGTAGCCACTACTAAAACCTAATGTCAGCCCAGAAGTTTAACTTCAACCCGATGTGGTGGATGTTCTCTGTGCCACCGTCAGATTTATGACTTGAGGCACACTCAAGGGACTACTCAAGCTATGGTCGCATCTAGTTATGGTTGCAGCTGCCTCCGATCTACCTTCATCTACCCAAGTGTTAGAATGTGCGACGCATGTTTTCTCATCTTGAAGAGGCTCAGGCTCATTGACCTGTGGCTCACCCGGCTTCTGTCGCGCCGGCGTCGGCTCTGCTGGCTTTGGCTCCAAGATCTGTAGGAGTCGAGCTGAGGTGCCTTTCTGGACGGCCGCGTCCAAGCCCAAGACGCGCGAGCGCCGATTCCAAGTGGAGAGCGGCTTCACTTCTTTCCAGAGCTCCATGGGCTGCGAGTCACGAACCACTGTATGATGTGTCGTGAAGGTCGTCTTCTCCTCGTGCTCCTGAAGATCGTTGTCATCCGAAGCATCATCTACAACTCGCTTCTTGCGCTTCTTGCGCATCTTCTGAGGAAAAGCCGTGGATGCCGAGCTGTCTGCCATGACGACTTCCTGTGCAGCCGGTGGAATCTCCTCCACGTAGCTGGCAGTCTTGTCCGCCAAGCGCTGCACGCGAGTCTGCAGAGCCTCGGCTTCGCCAGTCTGGTAGTCCTTCAGCTTGGACTCCAAGCTTGCCACGTCCGGTGGTTCCAGCTGCACCACCACGTCCTCTCAAGGCAAAGATCGAAAAGCAGCATCATAGCAGCAACCTATCCAGCTTTTTGCTTGAAACATACAGGAACTGACTTTGGAGCACTTAACCCATCTCCTTGCCCTTCATTTGCTTGGCTTGCCAGGCACGGGTATTGGGCACTGGCTTGTCACAGGCCATGCGCTCGGCCAGGTAGCCGAAGCGGTCGAAGAAGAGATTTCGGTAGCTCGCGCGAGTTCCCACGGAGAAGACGTCACAAAGGCTCCGAATGATTGCAGGGCACTCCAGCAAAACATCCTGGGACCGGCATTCCTCCAAGGCTTCCGACATCCCGAGATACCCATGTAACAAGCCAGTCACTGGTTAGATCATGTTTTGGTCAAGACACTCTCCGCTGTAAGCGCGACCAGGTGAAGCCAGTGTGATCAACTCCGAAAACGCGTAAGGGCACCTGTTTTGTAGAATGCAGCGAACACAACTTGGACGTTTGCCTTGCGGATCAAGAGCTAACTCCATGGAAGTCCAAATTTCACATCATGTCAAACCCTGCAACTTGCAAGAATTCAACTGGCAAGTGCCAGGCGAGTGCAAGTGAAGAGAGGTGTTTGGCGCTTTCTCCCTTGGTCCTCTTGCAAAGCCAGCAGCTGCTCCAGCAGATCCACGGTCACTGGGATGGCGAAACTGCGGGGATGCTGGCTATGAAAGAGCAAGTACAGCAGAAAAACCAGGCCCACTCGCGCCAGGAACTCCTGGTGGCCACATGCTGCTTGTGGGCTAGACATGCTTTAAAACAAAACTCTGAATTGCGAAGTAATGAACATGTCAAAAGCATTTAACAATCCATGTCAATCAAGAACCTGCAGCCCTGCTCCTGGGAATCCGCAAAAATGCACCAGCACACTCCGCAGACGTACTGGAACAAGTCCCGCTCCACTTCGCCCTTGGAGCTTTCGATCATGACTGACATGCCCCACTCCTTGAAGAGCTCTCGAAACTTGGGAAAGGCCCCCACGCGGGGTAACGAGTCCATCTCTATTTGGCGCTTGAACTCCTGCAGCAGCTTGGTGGCGTCCGAGTGGGCTGCCGTCCACCGACCCGGCAGCACCGTGAAGGGCTCCAGCTCCGGCCGCTGCAAACCGCTCACGAAGGCACCGCACGCGCAGCCCACCGGCGTCGCCTCCTCCGGCAGCCCAGACGCAGCCGCCGCCTCCGGCTCCTCGGCTTCGGCCTCGTCTGCGCTCAGCTTGTCGTCCGGCTCCATGGCGCAAACATCCGGTTTCTGCGGCTGAATCTTGGAATCAAAGGAGGAAATGAGGTCCAAGTGCCATGAATGAGCGCTTGTTGTTCTTGCACTTTGGGGGAAGTGCCTAGTCCCTTAACCCTGGTTCACCGTGCAGTTGGTAAAAGAGCCAATGTCTGACAGTATGTCTCTGGGGGAAACTTGCTGAGCACGGGTCACACGGATCCATTCACCAGTGCCCGAGCAAACCCAAAGCAATGCAATTCTTGATTGGTACAACACCCGCCGTTGCGCTGATGAATCGGCAACATCGTGTGTTTCTTGATCATCTTAAGGCAGAGTCAGTTCCGACAATCGCATGAGCATCCAAACAACATGGGCATCCAACTCACTACATGGCACTTGCCAACATATTGCTCATTGCCAACCTCCACACAAAGGGGAGGATACTGAGTAACGTTCTCACACTAGCATGGGTCGCATCAGTCCCATGCCCTTAAGCCAAAACGAGACTCACTCACCCCGCTCATAGTGATGGACGGCAGGGCCTAACTTTCTGTTGTCCAACAAACCAAAACAAGTCGCCCCCTCCACCCCCCTGTGATGGAGGCAATGGTTGCAACTCTTAACTGTCCGTTGTCAAACACAAACCAAAACGAGACACCCCCTCCACCCCCCTCATAGTGGACAGAAAGGCCTCGATGGCTGCCATGTCGTCCTTCGGGCCCCAGGTGGCCGTGGTCTCGGACAAGGCCCGCGCGGCGAGGTCCTCGGGAACGCACGAAGCGAGGCATGTCATGAGATGAGCCCATGAACTTCAAACAGAACATGCGGTCAAATTCAAGAAACAAGGTGGAGTGTTCTTCGTTTAAAGGAAACAAAATCATATACTGAGCCTCTTGCTGGTGGTTTCATCACACTCAGAAGCTCAACAACTCTTTGCAGAACTACCTAACTACCTGCAAAAAGCTCTTTGCGTGCGGAGCCGCCAAGCTTCTGTTATCACCAAAGAAGGGCATGGGATTCATTACATTACTGTTTGTTCAATTTCAAGCAGGCCAATGCCACAAGCACGAACCATATATTCCAAGGTGAGGTCCAAAAAGTGTATATCCAAAAAACAAACACTCGACTTGGACGAGAGACGCGTTCTAATACGGCATAAATGCCAGGCCGATCTTCCATCCTGGCATGGATGTGGAGCATTGGAGTTGCGGAACACGTTGGATCTTCTGACTCGGCCGTCCATCTGTCTCCAAATGCCGTGGGAATCTCGAAGAATCGAGATTTGCACAAGACACACTCCAAAACGGCCACGAAATGAGCCGCGCCGTGCCTCCATTGCTGCGGCCGATGCACATCCTGCAGCTTTGCTGCTCGGGCGATGGTATTTTGCCTTGGCACAGTTGATGTGAGGTTCTGAGGGCGAAGGACGGAGGGCAAAAAAGCCCAGCCCCAACCTCTTTGCTGCCTGACACAAACCGCATGCTAGAAGCTTCATCCATCAACCACCAGGAACAGACCCTGACTTAGCGCAATTGCATCACGTTTGCGTGCAAGACCAAAGAACTACTGCAGAACTGATCCGAAGCAAAGCAAATGCTCGGCCAACGTCGCCAGCCACGGCGAACTTCTTCCCGCGAGTGGCTGCAACGCTCGCCGCTGCACGGTGGGCAGCTTTGGAGCGTAGAAGCCCACGGAGGTGCTCCTGCAAGCAGCTTCTTGGACAATGCCCCCACCCTTAGAGGGGATGGACGGGGGGGGGGGGGGTGAAATTGCACATGGACGGGAGGATTACAAGCGCGTTTGATATGGCCATTGGGGGCATTCCCATCCCCGGGCCAATGGCCCGAGATGCAACTGAGAGGCATGGGAAGTTGAAGCTCGAAGTACACAACGCGGCATTTCAGAATGGTGTTCGGGGCAAACCGAACAAAACAAGCTGAGCGTTGTTAGGCCTGACAAAGCCAACACCTTATCCCTGAGCTGGAAACAAAGCATGTCACAAAAAAGGGGCGAGCTGTGCCCCACAGACCCATCTTCCAGGACTTAGGAAAGCCAACACTCTTCCGTGGCAAAGCGCTCAGTCGGCCTCACACACCAAGAAAAGAGCTTCAGCATTCTTGCACATCACACCCGGAGGAGATCGCACGCATCACTTCGGCGTGGCTGTCCTTTGTGTCAGCTGATGACCAGCATTGGCGTCCTGTTGACCTGAAACCGAGGAATTCAAATGCGTGCAGCGGCCTCACCTCATACCTGCCATTCCTCTCAGCCTAGCATTTTCGGCCGGCTCCAGTCCCATCACAAGGCAAACATTGCATGCATGTAAGGGTTTTTGTATTACGCCCTGGGATTACGCCCACTGGGAAATGACCCCATATGGGCATAATTCCGGGATAAAATGCTATTTTGGCAATTTCCCGCACGGGTGTAATCCCAGGGTGTAATACAACAACCCTTAGACTGCAGAAAGCGAAGCAGCGAAGCCCTGAGACAGCAGCGCAAAACAGGCAAAGACGTGCTATTGCTGATCGTCCTGGGCCGAGCCAGTGATTTAATCGGCCATGGGTCAAACTCCAAAGCCCGTACCCCCAGTGAACATCCCAATCCCCACTAAAATAGACTAAAATGGGTGGTGAATTCACCCACCCCAAAATGGTACCATTGGTTTTGACCCACAGCCATTTGCGCGCAACTCAATGGCAGCTAGAAGAACCCTGCAACTTGCTGCAAATGGGCTCGCGACGCACATCTCAGCTCATGATGTCCCATCATGTTCTGAGCTTGCAACAGGGTATGGAATTGTCACTAAGCGCCTGACTGCTTTGTTGTGGCCTGGGCTTCTTTCATACTAGCATGATATCTACCTCGCCCCTTCACTGTTTCCTACGCACTAGTTTCACTCAATGCGCTGCTCTCTCCCTCTCTCTCGAGCTCTCCCGCTCAGCAAGCCAGCAAGCCCAGGCAATCATGCTGGTTCTTCTTCTTGCCCAGAATCATCTTTTCTCTACTGAAGCTCAAGTATCAAGTCCGCCGACGCTAGCAGGCGAGTAGATGGTAGGGGCTCTTGTATCGCTTGGATCACCCACACTCTCTCCGAGGCGCACCGCTCGATCTTTGTCTTGCCGGGGCACTATCTGACCCTTGCACTTGCGCAGTGAATCGCCCAAATACAAGCAGTACCGTGCAAACGCAACGATACAGTAACAGGAAAAAGGCCGAGCACCGCGAACACCTGCCTTGCAAGTCGGCAAATGTCGGCAAACCAGCATGGCAGGGGTGCTTATCTTGCCTCCCTTTCAAAATGCACACACGGCATTGCAAGCCAGTTGAGGCTGCCGAAAGCTCTGCGGAGTAAGCCTCTTTGAACTCTTCTGATGCTATTATTTTTTGACGGCTGGCTTGCTGAGCACAAGCTGCAGACAAGCGGGGCTCTCTGAAGCTTGGAATCAAACGCCTGCATTGCTTTTGGTGTCTCGCCCTTCAAACAAACTGCACATAGCCTCGGCCTCCCCCGAAAAGGGGGGGGAGCAAAGCAGCTTTATGCTTTGAGAGTCTTGTCTTGAGTTTGTGCTGATTCAGCTGGGGTTTTGCCAGGTTTGGCTCATGGTTGTTGGCTATGTTGGCCCCTTCGGGCAGAATGGGTTACGCACGTGGGTGCCCAAAAGCATCCCCAGCATCCTCATTTGTTGAAGACGTGCTGTTGGTGTACTTTGCCGGAAGACCCACTGCGCAAATAGACATTGAAGCAGCTTTGGATGGCTTCGGCTACACATTATCGGTTTTGAATGGAGGGACCCTGTGGCTCCTTGCCGTTGTTGCGCAATTCGTTGACTCAGAGTGCAAGAAGCACGCGCTTGTTCAAAAATCAAACAAATCAGGCTTCATGCAGCAATATGACGTGCAAGGCCGGATGCAGTGGTTGATAGCATGCGCGTGGTTTTGCTGGCGAACTTGTTACCGGCCCACAAAACGTGGGCTTTTGATATGCAGACCCGCCCACGCCTGGCACATGGCAAGCACATTCCGTCGCACACCTGCGCACATGCCTGGCACATGGGAAGCACACCTGCCCACGCATTGCGTCGCACGCCTGTGCATGCCTGGGAGGTTCTGTCTTCGCTTTGTCTTACCGCCACAATGTGTTGCAGGTGAAAACTCACAATGAACACATGGAGGTATGTGAGATCGTTCCAATGGATCGGGGAGGGAACACGTAAGAACCTGCCCAGATCAACTTTGTTCTCTTTTGAGCTCCAAAATGCTGGCAGGCATGTGATCTGCAAAAAGTGTCCTCTTTAAACAAATAATAACAAACATCGCAATTTTGACGTCTGACGACAATTGTGGGCCGGTAAAGACTCCGGGGGCGTGTTTATGAATGGGTGCTGGGTTGAGATTTGCTTCTTGGCGATGCAGGGCAACACATTTCAGCACTATTTCTGGATGATGCTGGTGGCGCAGAATCCTTGCAGCAGGACGTGAGCTGCATCCACAGCTTCCCAGCATCGCCATCGCCCGCGCGGAACTTGCGCACTTTCAGCCTTTGATTTTTGCACTAATATGGCCCTGGCCATGCATAGGTTCTGCCTGTCTCCGTCTCGGCGTCTTTGTCTTGGCGCAGGTGTGGGCGAAGCCATTGAGTACCAAATATCAAGCCCAGCATCCGCGAGAAAAGCTGCAGAGACATCCATCAAGATTCTTTTGGACAAACGAACAAGCGGGGATACGGAGGGAGCGGGGATATGGGGGGGATTCCCTTGGGCCATTTCCTATCAAACTTGGTCAAGGCATGTCAAGGTGCATTTAGGGGAATTCCTCCCGTGCCTCATTCCCGCTAGTTGGTTTCCCTGAATTCTTGCGAGACACAAACTGCGGAAGACTCGAATGACTCGAGTGCTGTCGCCATCGCGACATGGAGCGATTGAACCAATCCCTCTGCTCTAAAGACTTCTGATTAGGACTGCATTGCACATTTCTGCACACCGCCGTGCTTTCGTCCATTGCTTTGGCTCGGATTGGGCCCAAATGTTGGGTACGTGGGAGTAGCTCGAAGCTCGTCGGCATATCTCTGCGCCCTAGCTCCGTAGCTCTTGTAATCTGTGTGGAATCCGTGTCGGATCTGTGAAACCTATCCTGAAGCCGAATCAGCAGTGTCAAATTTTGTCCCCGGCAGCACTCCAAGCACCGAGAAGAATCATAATCAGGCCCTCCTATGAGTCTGGCTAAGATGTGCCACCCGTTGCCAGCCACAGGGCATCATAAAACTATCCCCCGATGTTGCTATGCTTGAACTCTCCGCTGCCCGCCATTGTGAGAGCTATCCTGAAGTCCAAGAGTTCTGAAACGTTCTGAAAACAGAAACCCCTCACCCCAATGTAAATGGCTGTGGGTCAAAACCAATGGGATCCCATTTTGGGGTAGGGTGAATTCACCACCCATTTTAGAACCTATTTTTGTGGTTGGATTGGGTCCCGTTCTCTGGGGGCTAACCGGGCTTTGGATTTTGACCCATGGCCATTTGGCTGTGGCTCAAAAAATCGGTACCGAAATGGGTTGCCCTGGTAAGTGGAAACATGGACCAAAACCTGCGGTTTGCTCCTCCTGTTGGATTTTGACCCATGGCCAAATCCCTTCAAATTTCATGAGAGGCTCCGTCTCCAGCCCCAAGACCTGGTGCCCGACGCACTGCTGCAGGGACTTCGGCGTGGCGCGGGCGATGGCGGGCGCTTGATGGCAGGCCGCCTGGCGCGTTTTGGCTCTACAGCAGGGGTCCTTACATTATACACCTGAACATTGCCTTGTAAATGGTGGCTTCCCTTTGTTATGGTGGAAAAAGCCATGTTTCAATTGGGCAACATGTATCTTTTAAGGAGCCCTGCTACATCATGGCCCACAGGTGTGCGATTCTCTCAAAATGTCTTGAAATGTCCTCAAATGTCTTTCAAACGTCTCTCAATTTTGCGATGGCTGGTCATTCTCTTTCAAATGTCCTCAACAGTTTGCACATCCTCCATGCCCGAAAAAACCGGGTCGAGAAAACCTCTTTCTGAGCTCGACAATAGGAGCTCCTTTTGGTGGGGTTTTGGAACCCGTCAGATCGACCTCTCGGCGGCCTCAATACTGGGCTGCCCTCAGATCCCCCGCTAAAAGTTGAACTCTGAGCGGGTTCAACGGAACAAGGCTAAGGAACCGGATGGCCGGGAGCCACCCAGAAAATTTGACAAAAACCGCCCTTTCTTTGCCGTGCGGAGGGAGCCTCCAAGCAGCCGGGGCTTTGCCACTCCCCCGCGACACATCGGAGGCTGCGCTTTGCAAGCTCGCCTCACAGCCACTGCGAAAGCTCAATTTGGACTCGGTTGGGCTTGTCCGAAATGGCCATGGGTCAAAATCCCATACCCCGAGTGAACGGGACCCAATCCAACCACTAAAATCGGTTCTAAAATGGGGGTGAATTCACCTACCCCAAGATGGTACCATTGGTTTTGACCCACAGCCAAATGGGAACACAGCTTGGGTGGTCCGTTTTATGTAGCCCCAAACAAGTGCAGCCTCAACAAGAGATACTGAGTTGCTTGCTCAATCAGAGCTTAACTGTATTCTCTCGCACCGCGCGCAACCGGACAGTATACTCTCCCCTGGCCAAATTGCGATAAGGCAAAAGAAGCATGGCGTTGGCCCTGAACTTTTTCAGCTGGACTCGCAACTTTGCCCAGGGCTCCTGCTGGCTTTGGCATTGCCTGTCAAGGGGCATGCGTTGAGATATGTTGAGTCTGCAAGGGCGGTTAGGGGCTTGGAACATGAAACGGCATCTCAGGATGGACTATTCACGTGAGGAATGTACCTGGGTGTGTCCGTTAGACAAGTTCCCGTCGCGCAGCAAGCAGCACAACAACACGCCACCAGCGCCTGCGGTCACAACAAATGGCCTCATCTGAAATGGTCGCGATGCTTCGCCGCACATGCTCTTGCTAAGACCTGTCTCACCCCTTGCACAGCTCAAGATCTTCCTTTGTCCTGGCCTTTGTTGGCCTCTCATTTTGGCTGAGCCGCAAGGCCCAAGGGCCAATCTGAAGGAACGAGGCGCGAGCAATCCTGCCGGAGAGTAGCCCGGCTGGCCTTGGGAGTCATCTGGGAGGAAGCACCGAGCAACCGACACAAGCGGCCGCAGCCTCTCAAAGTCTCAAGCCCGTGGCAGTAGAGCGGACAAACTGATCCATCATCCTCGTGCAATTGCTAGAGTCTTCGCATTCACAAGATATTGCATGTTTTTTTTTCTTTCCCTGTTCAAAGCGTCCTTGCGTTGTAAACACTTTGCAATCCAGTGAAAGGAGGCGGATACTGCATGTTTAAGTGCTAGCAGGCAGGCTCAAGCGTGGGCTGTGCGCACTCCTGGTCCACGCATGACTGCAATGATGTACTTCTCTCCACGCTCGCTGTACCACATTGCCTAGGCGCCCAGCAAAGCACAGCAGCGACTTCACAGTGAGAGTCATGGGATATTTATGCATCCTTCAGGAAGTGTTGAACTCCTGTCTTAGCTCAATGCACTGTCTTCAGGTCGCTAGTTTCAGGACCCTTGGAGCAGGTCAACACATCATCCTCCCATTTGTCGGTGCAACATGCGTTTAGGACATGCCAAATCTCAAGTGAATCACAGTCGTCCAATGCTTGAGAGGGGCAGCAAGCTGACTGCAACTGAGCACCAGGCAGTTGCACTTGCGCATGCTCTGCTTTCCGGACTGCTTTTTCGTGCCCGCAACTTTGTGCCGTTGAATTGAGGCTCAATCAACCTTCGCTGACCTCTGGCCGTGCCAAAAACGACGTGTTGGCAAGGGTGAAAACTTTGGACAGCCAGGGCAATCCTTCTCTGAAGAACCTGCCCTACTCCAGCTGAGCGAATGTCCAAGTTTTCGCCAACTCACAACCCAGAAGCCTCTTCCGACTGGAATAACTCCTTGACTTGCATTTGCCTAGATCTCTTGTGAACGGCGGATTCTGTTGCCCCCAATGAACACCTCGCCACCCTACAATGTCAAAGGATTTCCGTGCCACTTTTTTGCAGCACATACCCTCCCTTCCACTAACATGGCACCTCTGGGAGGGGACCTGGAAGATTGGTTTCCTCTTTAAGGGACCCCATGTCTGGTGCTATGTTAGTTGGAGGGCGGGTACTTGGCTTAGCATTTCTTCGCCTGGTCAACCCCTCACCAGGAGTGTAGCGCCTCGCCATGTCGGAGGAAGGTGCCACTCTCCTGCGCGTAGTCTTCGGCCCCGTGGGTTGTGAAGACCTGGCGGACGGTGTCACGCGTCTCAGAAGTTCAGAATTCGGATTGCAGTTTACCCCCTACTCCAAATACCCGGTGTTTGTCAGGTATTTTTTTATGGGAAAACCTGGTTTTCCACGGTAAATACCTCCTTTTTTAGTAGAGGGTCGACATGATACCCTGAAAAAAGAGAGTATTTGGTTTCTTATTGAGCCCTGCCAGCTCTGAGTGGCTTGTTCGAGGGCATCGGCTTTGGGGTATCTTCCTCATTTTGCACACCTTCGTGCGGAGCACTTGCTTTGAAGACACCTCCCTTGGAGACTACTGCTGCCAGACACAATCTCAGCGGCAGAACAGCCTTGGGCAATTTCGCTACCAGCTCGGAAGATCCGAGAGTTCTTCACCGCACATCTGCGCACAGGCTTATTGGGTCATCGATTTCGGCCCTTCCTTTTCGGCTGTTGCGCAAAAAACTCTGCATGTGCTGTAAATGACCTGAACCCCCAGCCCCCCTCCCTTTTCCCCCAGGCACAGGCACCAGGCCTTGACATAATCGATGTCCCACACTGCGTAGTCGTTTAAGTACTGTGAAGATCTGGGGTCCTGAAACCATCATTCTGGATCTGTGCTTTGGCTAGCTCACAGCAACACGCTGGTAGGCGTGCAGCGCACATCAGCGCACAACGCACGGTCCTGGATCCATTTGTTGCAGCAGTCCTGGCCCAAACCCCGGCTACAACTTTTTGGATAAGGAACATGTCGATGCAGGCCTACACGATCAATGTCCCCGGACACTGAACGGCGTGTGGGTGGGACACTTGCAGCCAGCAGGCCATGAAATATAGCCCCCCGCAACCGCCACAAGCAGCTCCCCTTTGGGACATGGCTACACAAAAAAATCAAAATTGTATAATGCTGGGGCTGCGCAATCATGATCATCATCGCCAGCATCATCATGATCATCATCATCATCATCATGATCATCATCATCGTCATCATCATCATCATCATCATCGTGATCGCTTTCTTATTTACAGAGTTCAAATGTGACGTTAGGCACCTCTCACAATGCTTCGGATGGCAAAGTGGCGACTCATGTTGCTTAGCTGTGCAAGGTCGTTTTGGAGGCTGTCCTTGCTCCCTTGCGATGCTGGGGATGCGAAGAGCATCCTCAGCAACACCGACCCTGTCGTCATCATGTTCCTGATCAGCATAATCACTAGCACCATCATCATCGTTATCCTCATCTTTTCTTTATTACCCCGGCACGAGACCCCAAACAGTGATAGGCGGCGGTCACACGCTGCAGAGTATTGTGCGGGCTGCGCCGCAAAACGGCGGTTGTTGTCAGGAAGCTGCAACATCATTTTGCGGTATTTGCGCGCACATTCACAAAGACAAGGACACGGCCTGGAACAGATACGCGCAAGAGAATGCAGCAGACACGTGTCGAAGCCAGCGCCATGGTCGTGTGTGCGTGTGTTTGTGCGTGTGTGTGTGTGTGTGTGTGTGCGTGTGTGTGTGTGTAAGCATCACTACAAAAGGCAAGATCTGTGTGTTTGTTTCACCAGGGTGCCTCAGTTAGTGAGTTAGCTAGCTAGGTAGCTTCTTCCTTTGTTCTCGATTGTGGCGCTGTTGCTGTTGCTGTTGCTGTTGCTGTTTTTGGGTGTTGTTGTTCAGAGTACCATCGAGACGCCGTCGCAGAAGCACCATCCAAGCATGCCCAAAGAAAGGGAAACAAGCCCGCGCGGACAGGGCGGGGATCGAGCCCGGCACCTTTCGCCGGAAACCCGTGCCGCCGGACCACGAGACAAAACCCCCACGGTCCCCGGACCCGCCAAAAAAGCAAAAAAATCGAGTTTGTGCGAGCCTGCGCAGTCGAAACGCACTTCAACATCAAGCAAGAGCAAGAATCTGCGGTAAATACCACGCAAAACGCTCGCGGCCAGAAGTCGCCAACTCACTTTGTGCGAGCCTGCGCAGTCGAAGCGCACTTCGACATCAAGCAAAAGCACGAATCTGCGGCAAATACCACGCAAAACGCTCGCGGCCAGAAGTCGCCAACTCACTTTGTGCGAGCCTGCGCAGTCGAAACGCACTTCGACATCAAGCAAAAGGCGAGCCTGCGCAGTCGAAACGCACTTCGACATCAAGCAAGAGCACGAATCTGCGGTAAATACCACGCAAAACGCTCGCGGCCAGAGCGGGCACCTCAATCTGGCACCAAGGCCTTTTCTCTTACCGTAAGAACCCCTTAGTGTAGACACACTGTTTGGGGAATGAAAATCAATTCTTCCACAAGGCGAAGAAAACAGCAAGAACATGCTGAATAATTGATTTGTTGATTGGGGTCGGCGGAACAGTGCGGCATACACGATATGTTGTCGCGCACACACACACACATGCTAGCATGTGAGTGCATGGCTTATTTGATGGGCGGGTTAGGTTGCCGATCAGACTCTGTGATGAAGGCCGTTCTTTTGGGTGCTCTTTTGGGGATGCAGGGGTGCAGGCCAGGGAATCCAAGTGGGCCCGTGGGCGCCCGGTGTCTTCCACAGTTCCCGTGCTTTTCTTCGAAAGGAGGCTGTTCTGGCGCATCCTCGCCAACCATCCCTTGCACGCAGGCGAACCGATACCGACATTTTCTGGTAGAGGCCGCTCAGGTTGGGGGCTTCAAAGTTGGTCCCAGCAGGTCTCAGCAAACCTTGCGTGCAGCGCCATTCTTTTTCTGCGAGCCAAGCCGAAAAAATGAAGCTCGCTAGTTATTGGCCTGAGCAGGAGATCTGACATGGGCCAGGGCATGGGAATCGCGGGGTGTTGAGAAGGGCCAGTGTTTTGCCCATGTCATGTGTGCTTCTGCATCTGGAAAGCCCAAGTTTGCCTCAAAAAACAGCTGCACTCCATGCAACCCCGCCGGTCCTTGCCAGAGCTGCATTTTCCAAAGCCTACCTTGTAGCCTGGCAGTGCAGTCTTTGTGACCCGAAGCAAGAACGCAGGAGACGCTTCACTTCTTGCTGATTGAGAACTCAGCGATATGCATCAGCATGGCAACCCACACAAACTGTGCGCATCATTTTTCATGCAACAGCATGAGCTTTGGACTTGGTTTGTACACGTGGCCAGCGAAATGTGGAGTTTCTTCGCTGAAACCTGCCCGAAGGAAAAGGCAATAAGGTTGATTCCTGAACAGTTTCAGCACCACCAAGCTCAAATGCAAGGACGATCAAAGCTTCAAAATCGGGCAATGGTAATTATGAGTAAGATGTGTCAATCACGCTAGCGCACCTGTGTAGTAGCTGAAGGGCGTCAATTCCCACGTGTTGCCGGAGTAGTCCCCACCTTGGTTAAACATCGCCCTAGGTGCAAGCCCTGGCCGAAATCTACCAGTCATTTGCCGGGTTGCAAAGCTCGGTGTTGAGAACAATCTCCTGTGACACTCCGCTGGCTTAGCAAATTTGGAACAACCTGAAGATCGGTGTATGCGTGTTTGCGTGTATATGTGTCTGTGTGTGTGTGTTTATGTGTTTATGTGTTTATGCGGTTATGTACTCTGCCTACGTACGTATATAATGCGGGTCACCAACTACCCAAGGGGGACCGACATCAAGAAAGTCTTTCCAGAATTATTAGTCCCCCCGAAAGACAAAGGGTACAATACAGAATCCTTTCCACCAGGACAGAATCTGCCCCTTCACTGACTAACCCTGCCCTTCGCCCAGCCGCCAGGAACTGTGACCCTGCTTTCTCCAGCTCCACCTTGTTGTTTCGTCTTCCACTACTTCACCGACAAAACAACAAAGTCCCCCCCAACTACACATTCTTTATCTGATCCTTTTCGAAAAGAGCCCGGCCAACAATTTTTCAACAGGGGGAGTGCAGCCGAAGGGGACCTAGCAGAACATTCCCAATACTAAGCCAATACTAAACCGAGGCAGCAACTAAGCCAGTCACTAAGCAACACACATCCATTTCTAAGCAGAGAGTACCGAACGGTAGAGGAGCGAACAGGACCGATACTGAACTAGCACAAAACACGACAAATCAACATGAAACAATACCAAACTAATCCTAAACCGATACTCAACTAGTATTAGGCAGCACTCAGCAATACGAAACCAACGCTAAACCTATTCTAAGCCAACTCTTCATCAGTACTCACCAGCATTCAGGCAGCACCTCACGACAGTGTTGCCAGCATCAGTCGGTTTGCCTCGATCTTGTTCCTGGCCCACAGTAACAACCTGAGGGCATTGCTATGCTCACATCCACTGCCATTTGAGTCATGATCAAAGCCTGCTATTCAAACGGTCTACTCAAAACCCATGTTATCGAATTAAAAGGGCGGCCGCGCCTATATATATGTATATTGTTAGGACTATCCCTTACTAACCTTCATCTACCCGGTTTCGTATTGTGGCGCATCTCGGAACATGCCAGGGGCTTTGCGCTCTACCCGTGCCACTTGGGCAGCTTGATTCAGATTGGGCATTTGCACCAAGTAATTTGGAAGCTTGCAATCCGAATTAATGTCTCTCAATCTCCTTTCTTCTGATGATATGAGCGCAGGAATTTTCTACAGGTCTTTGGCTGCGCTGCAGATCTCTCTGCAAGTCTTGCCTGTATCAAACAGGAATCTTTGACATCTCTCGCAACAATTCTGAAATCAAGGCTAAAACTAGGTGTCGGCGCCCGAACCGCCCCCTGCTTTTTCGCAGCCATGTCTAAACCGTCAGTTTCGGTAACAGTGGCTTCACCTCAGCGAAACAGAAACTGATGCCTCAACTCGTCAACATGAGTGTGCTCAAACCCTCAAGACGGTGTTGTCTTTTTTTGTTTGCGTTTCGCTGAGGCGAAATCACCATAGTCAAACTCCTTCCCCAGCAGATAAAGTTTCGGACGTCTGCTTCTTTTGCCAGCTGTTGTGCGCAGATATGAAAACTGGCTATGCCTTTCTGAACAAGTCGCCGAGGTGGTCAAACACGAGGCGTTTCTGATTGGTGCGCCGCCACTGGTATGCGCAGGAGATAGGATGCGCTTGTCATGTGCGTTACGAAAAGCATTGCGCCCGCATGCCGTCGAGCGGATGTGCCTATCATGCGCAGGCGAGCGGAGGCGCTTGCCGCGTGCATGACAATAAGCGTTGCTGCGCGCACGCAGTGGAGCGGATGTGCTTACCAGCATCGGCGAGAAGCGCGTGTCGCTGTGACGGGCCGGCGCCTGACCACGGCCTGAAACCTGAGAACAAAGGGACTCCGAAAAGCTGTTGACCAGGAAAAACAAAACTAAAAAACAAAAAAAACTACAGACGGCGGTTCAGGCGCCGGCACCTAAAACTAGGCCAAACCTGAGTACTCCTGGGGTAGGATATTATATTAATATGGTTATTCGTCAGTATACCTGTGTACATTTTATCCATATTATGAAGAGCACTACCGCAAAGCCTCCACGCATTCAAATGGTAGCCTCTTGAACCACACCTGTCTGACTTCTGACTGCTCAACCGGTTCGGCTCGGCCCATGCGATTTGCCAGTGATATCACCCCCAAACTTCTCCTGGGGAGCGAAGGCATCCTTGCAGCTGTCAGGTTCCTTAGGCAAGGCTCGAGGGTGCCGTGACTCCAACACGAAGTGTGGCCACTTTGATGCCAATGTAAGAAGTCGCACACTATCACGGCCTTTCTCCTACAAAGTAAGGCATCCGCCACGCACACATTATGCAATCATCTGGCATTCAGCACCCACACTCTCTAGACCAAAAACATATTAAGACACATATTCATCAGATTCATGGAAATCCACAAAAGAAAACCCGTCATTCTGGGTTTTTTTTTTAAAAAAAAAACAGATCTTCAGATCACGAGGAACCCGAATCATTCTAGTCAAAGACCCAGATATCTTACAGACCACGAAAAAAAACAACGTCACTCTGCTGAAAAAAACAAAAAAACAGACATCTTTAGACCAGATCTCTCTAAAAACTCTAAAGACCTCATCCCTCACAACGCCTTGCCGAGCAGCGAATGGGATCCAGGTCAGCAGCCTCTCGGGATCCCAGGTGGCCGGCTTGGGCGCGCTCAGATCCGGCACCGAGCCCTCGGGGAAGTGCCACACCTGGCGCGATCCGCACCCGGCACGCAGATTGTCGGGCCCATGAAGAAGGGCAAGACAAGCAAGAAACAACGGGGGGAAAAAAAAAAACGAAGAGAAAAAAGAAGAGAAGAAAATAAGAAGGACCAGCGGACCCTATGCAGCCCCTATGCAGATGTTCAGCAAATTGAGATTTTCGCATACCTTTCGCTTGTTCGAGCAATCGCCCGCCTTGATCGTGTCTTTGTTCCACCTTGGTTTGGCAAGGCACTAATCATGAGGAACACCAACAAACGATGCCACATGTTGCAAGCATACTTCCCAGCCCTTCAGATACAAGTTACGTAAGATTGAGTAGCTTGCGTGCATCTTGGCATGCTTCTAAATCCTCTCCCCTGAATGGCGATCTATTGTTGTATGAATAGGAGGTGCGTACAAACTCTCTGAGATTGCTTCAAACAAAATCAAGCCTACTGGAAGCGGGCATGCAGTCACAGGGAGGGGAGAAACTTAGCCAGTTCAACCAATATGTCCGTACCAAAGTGTAAAGCAAGCAGTCAACATAAACAAAGCAAGTGTGACGTGCATCTACTCTCAGTGGCGTCTGTTACGTGAGTCGGGCGGCTCTGCCACAAAGACGCCCGGGTACATGTTGAACACCTCGCCGACGTGGCCTGAGCTGAGCACGTAGTGACAATGCCTGAACCTTTGCAATATAGTAACGTTTGTTTCTTGGAGTCTTGGTGGCCTGTCAGGCAGCCCCTTGGTGTAGTCCCAATCGAACAACGGGCAAGAGGGATGGGGAGGAAGCTCAGGGAGACAAAGGGAAAGCGAGAGAGAGAGAGAAGGGCACTCTCCGGCCAGCTGGCTGCCTTCAAAACACAGCGTGGGGCGAAGGTACTCTCAGATTGCAAAGGCGTCTGCATGGTAATCAGTGCACCCAGTCCTCTTTTCTTGAGAAGTAATCCTCACCCCCTAACAAAAAGGGTCCCTCTAATAATATGAGTTCTTTTCAAAATTCCAGCACCCCCAAATAATACACCAGCGATTTCTGCCTCTTCTCCAGTCTTATTAGGAGACCCTCTGCTCTCAGTCAAGTTCAACTGCATACAGTGTTACAGGCAATGGAGACTTGTTTGACTTGCTTGAATCCCGTGCTTTAAAGCAGCATTCTGAGGCCTTTTTGGATGCTCATGATGACCTACACAGAAATGAACAGCTCAGAAGTTGGCACCCAAATCTCCCGTAATAATAAAACATGCTTCTCCCAAGGGGATCTTTTCTAACCAGGGGGATACCTTTTGCTGTTTGGACGAGCGGAATATTGAGATCCAGTGCCTTGCATTACTGTGGCTCATGTCAGGTGTCCAGCTCATGTCTGTTCTGTGCCTCGACAACGACCCCACTCAGCCATGCAGCGCTTCTGTGGCGGCTTGCAGCCCTTCCGATCCTGGCCATAGTCGGTGTCACACTCAATTGAGATCGAGTCCAACCTCGGCTGGCAAGCTCCAGTCCAGTCCTCTTTACCGTGCTGTGGATGGACGAAATCCTGCACCACTTGGAATCCATGAGAAACCACTGTTGGTTGGCATTTACAGGGGAATCGTCATTTCAGGTCTTTTAGGTGGTGCAGGATTTTGTCCATCCACAGTGTGAATGCAACAGTAATGCCATTGCAGCCTGGGAACCAAGTGTACGTCGGAGGAGTGCACATGTTGAGCTTCGAAGCGCTCATTTTGCATTCACCACGGACGTGCAGGCTGATCTCAGCATGGGACAGCATGCACGACAACTGTGCTGCTCAAGCGTACTTCAACATATCCTGGGCTAACTATGGAACCAGTGACCGCACTTGAGCTTGAAGCACCCAGCCAAACCCAGTTTGACTTCAGACTTGCTGGGCGCCTGATCCTGGCCCTGCTCCAGCTCAACATGACAAAAATCCTGGCACCGAGCCGCCAGGTTCGGCGAGTCGTTGGAAAACTCCGCGATGTCCAGCTCTCCTCCCTGCCAAGCTCGATAAAAAGCAGTTCTAAAAGCGGGGTGTCAAAGTTACGGAACGGTCAAAGTGATCTGGGCTGTCCTCAGATCCTCCGCGAAAAGTGTAACTTTTAGAGACTTTTAGTGGTTTAAATGTACATCCCCACTGAACACTAAAAGGCTAAAAAGCTAAGGGGATGGCTGGGAGCCACCAAGTGATACCAGGCGTCTCATTTTGACAGCCCGCTAGCCACTATGCGAGCGAGCGGTACCGGCGATGCATGTCAAACACCCCTCCAGGCACCTTGGGCCAGACGTAGTCGCTGTTCATGGTCCAGAAAGCTGGCCACCTGAAAGGACTCACAGCACTTGGTCATGCTGAGCCACCTCTGGCGCCCTGGCTGTGAATGGTCCCAAGTTAAGGGAAGAGGAAACCAGGGCACCTCTGGAGAGATGTCCAAACACGCTAGAAACAATCCAAACGGATGCTTACGGGCGCAAGACTGGTTTTGATGTCATGCTTGGGTGAGGTCAAGCAAGGCAAAAGTGGCTTCTTCAGTCAATTTAGAACATGCGTAAGCGGAAATCAACACATGCTGGCTACACTGGCGAAAAGCAGCCCACACAAACACAAACATACACGACTTGAAGCTACCATTGCCAAGCCACACACCCGCGCCGTAGGGCATGTGCCTGTACTTCATTGCCACCAAGAAGGACTTGTTTGGATCCCAAGCCTGGCATGGCCAGAATCTCTGTTGGTCGAATCTGTTGCATGTGCAGCCAAACATGTTCAAAAGAACCGCTCGTGGAGGAAAGCACAAACATGAGCACTACACACACATGCGCACCACACACACACACACGCACACCCACACGCACACCCACACGAACATGCACGCACGACCGCCCGCACGCCCGCCCGCCGCCCGCCGGCACACGCACACGCTCACGCACACGCACGCCCACGCAGGTACGCAGGCAGGCAGGCAGGCACACCCGCACACAGACACACCAGAGAGAATGACACACAAAGGCACAAACACACAAAGGCACAAACACACAAACACACATTGTGCACGAACATAAACACACGCACACTCGCAATCACTCGCAAACACGCACCGACACACAGTGACAGACGTACACACACACACACAGCCTCTTGATTGCTGACAAACAAACCACTGTTCTCACTGAAGGCGAAATGGTGATTGTGTCTCAGGAGGGGCTTTCTTTGAGAGATGTGCAAAGCGCGCCCTGCGTGAGCTTCTGCCAATGTTGACTTCGCGGCTTGCAGGCACCTTGTTCGTCTGTATCCGGAAGGAGTCGCGCTTTCCTGAGCTGTCCACTGACTCATCTTGAGCAACATGGGACATGGGAGTGACGGGTTAGTTTCCTACCGAACAAACAGGCCAAAATGTCTAAATCTTTGTTGGAAAAAAACATATGACGCAAAAATCAATCTTCCAAGGATCCATTGTGAAGCTCGCCCACCTTGATGGTCACATGATCCTGCTCGTGACCCATTACGCATTCTTGCAGCATCAGCCCTTGTGATGCTCCATGTTTGAAGCTGAAGGATACGACCAGCAGATCGCAAGACTCGCGAGCCCAGCCCAAGCCCAACCAAAGAAAACCAAGCACACACACACACACACACACGACTCATCTATAGCATCAAATGCCATCAGTTTGCTCGACGACTGGAATTGACGACTTTACGGCACTAACTAACTCGTTCTTCTGATTTTTGTGGGCAGTAGAAGCAAGCGCTCAAAACACAAGGTGAGATATTCTCAAGCATACACACACATACAACATCATGGCTATGGACCAGTGACTACAACAAGTGCTTCAAGGTCTTGCTCCGCTTGATCGAGGTTGCACATCTTGCGTCCCCTCCCACATTTAACGAGTCCTGGTAGGTTTTGATGAGGCCGGAGGCAAATGCAGCTTCTTTGCTAAGATAGTTGACGGCCTCAAAGCTGCGGGCGCAATTGCGCATCACCATGCTCATGTTGCAGTAGCTTTCCCAGCTTCAGATTGAACCAACTCACCTGGGCAAATTAGTGTTTGCTGTTCAGGTGTTGGCTCAAAATGTCAACGCTGTGTATCCTAGGAGATCGTAAATGTTTCTTCAGAAAGAGAGAAGGGCAGCGCAAACCTTTTCCAAAAGCAGCAGCCCTTCTGAGCTGTAAGCGCGCCATTGAAGCAATGCCAATCAACATAGGGTCTCTGAATGGATGATGGAACAAGGAAACATCGAAAGCCAATTTCAGCAAGGAGCACCCTCAACCGCAAGGCTGAAGCCCTGCAGTTTTCTCATCTTATTGAACATTGCCAGAGTTGGACAATTTCCGCGGATTGGCGCGTGCGACTCTATGATGCTGTGCGCCGCAAATTTGTCTCAGCAACCACTTGCTCTGCTGCGTGGTTGTCACAAACTGCGCAAAGCGAAGAGCGCGGCGGCTCAGTTTGCATTGCCACTGAACTGTCACTCGAGCGGTAATTACCACTTGCATGCACGTGAGGCTGGTTTGGGCTGAATTGGCCGAGGACGCCACATGAACAAACTCTCATGTTTTTGTTCCTCTTTGAAGAAGAAGCGCCAGGCTCGTTATAATCGGGTCATCCAACCACTCGCATCTCAGCTTGCAAGCGGCGATCGAGATTTGTGAGCGGATCGGCATTGGCATCGGCTGGAACTGGTCAGGGCTGACGCGCCCAGGAGGAGCGCGTCTCACTGACACCAGCGATCGCATGAAGGATGTTCGGCAGCGCCGCGGGCTCGCAAAAAATGGTATCCGTGGGCTGGATGCGGTGCAGCTGTGGCTGGTCAAGAAAGAGGATCTCGGAGAGGACGCGGTTGATGTGCAGGGACCGGTCGCGTCCCTCTGCGCTGCGGCAGGCGCTGGACTTCCAACCCAGCACTGGTGCCTTGGATCTGTGTCGGCCCATTGGGATCGCCAGCTGAAGCATCCCACGGTAATAGCATGCTTGAACATCAGGAGGTTGGCCACGAGGTTCCTCGGCAATTCGTGTCAGAGAGGCCGCAGCACACGACGTCGTGAGCGGCGGGGGGGGGGGGGGGCGGCGATCTGTGCCTTGCCAAATGGTGGTCGGCCATCATATAGTGGTAGGGACTTTTATCCCCCCCCCCCTCCAAAGCTCGCCATCGCGAGGCGTGCGTCCGCGGCTTGCCTTGCCCCTTGCCGCCGCTGGCTGAGTCTGCTGTCCCAGCTCGAACAACTGTGACTCTCAAGACCTCCATTATTTCTCATGGTTCGCCCTGGTTTCTGTGGTCCTGCTGGGCTTATCGGCTGGCCATCTCTGCGCGTCTGCGCGTTGCGCCGGTTGCGTTGGGACGGCGGGCGCGCAAGCTCGTGTCGTCAAACGAACCCGATCCGTTCGCATCAGCTCTCCTCCGGGTGCTGCTCTGTCTCATGGGGCTAAGGCTCCAGGGATGGCAGCGAATACCCCTTGCGGCGCTCCAACTCAACAACCGCTTGCTTTGCTATGTGCTTTTCCCAAACTGCTCAAAGCGAAGCGCGAGGCAGCGCGGTTGCCATTGCAGCTGAAATGTCACTCAAGCTCTTCTTTGCTGGGGATGATTCGGGCTGAATTGGCCAAGGATGGCGTTCCTGCACATGCCTGCAGGTATTTCAGCTGCAAAAACACAATTCGCTGGCAGCTAGCAGTCCCGCCCCTGCCCCTGCAACCCCAATGCGCAACGTGCGCAACGTGCGCACCAAGAGGCGAGGGGGATGCTCCGTGCTCCACGGCGCCATTTCAGCCCCAGCCATTGCAGCCGAGCTGCTCCGTTCGTGGGATCCTCTGTTACGAAGGTCCAGTCCTGCAGCGGGTGACTGACTGATCGACTGGCCGCGAGCCGACAGAAATTCAGAAAGAGCCGAGTTTACGCAATTTGCCAGCCGGCCATGGGTCAAAACCCAGATCACACCCCCAGTGAATATCCCAATCCCCACGAAAGTAGACTAAAGGGGTGGTGCACCTATCCCAAAATGGCACCATTGGTTTTGAACCACGGCCAGCCCACTGTTGTCAACCAATACAGTCACTGAGCAACAGGTCATAGTCATGCTGCGGGGACAAGTAGCAATTGCAAGTCTGATTCTGGATTGAACAGCTGCCATACCTAACAGAATCTGAAGGAAATAAGATAACTTTTGTACACGTATTTGAACACAACAAATGGTAAGCATATGCCAGGCAGTAGAACACAACTGTGTCCAAATCTGACGGGTAGGTGGCCACTGCAGCAACAACCACGCCAGCAGGCTGCGCAACCCTGGCCCGCACAAAATTGCTGCTTTCCAGTCATTGGAAGCTACGGAACCAGGAGCCATCGTAAACCCATGTAGTAGCTCAACAGAACGATCTGACACTTGCCGCTCGGGGTGCCCCAACGCCAAGTTCAAGCTGCAAGAGCCAAACACTGTCTTGCTTGACCCAAGCGGCATTGAATATGGCCATGGGTCAAAATCCCGTATCCCCAGTGAACATCCCAATCCCCACGAAATTGGACTAAAATGGGTGGTGCACCTACCCCAAAAAAGATCCCATTGGTTTTGACCCACTGCCATATCAGCGCAAGTGGAGCGGATGGAGTTCGCCGAAGACAGCCGCGTCTAATCGCAAACAAGTAGCATCGAAGAAGTTTGAGGCGTTGGCCTCCCAGTTTAGAAAGTACTGCTCGGCGGAACCATCGTAGCCTCGGCAAAGCGACGGATAAGCATTGGTGACGAAGGATCATAGTCTTGTCGCATTGGACCACGGACTTCATCAAATCCACCAGCAAAGTGCCAGCAAAACATTTGGATGATGTTCTTGTGAATTGGAATGAATCAAATCTGGGAGACCGTTTCTGAGCATACTTACCTATTTGAGCAGGATATCTCTGACTGAACATGCTGATCACCATTTGCAGTCCTGAACCATGGGCTTGACACTGAAATGCTACCCCCCGTCCAGGCAGAGGTGGGGTTCAGCTATGTTCAATTCGGAAGGCAGCACATGGCTGTGGCTCAAAAACATGTACCAAAATAGCACCTTGGTCAGTGCCACCAAAGACTAAACTCGCGTGACCCTAGCTCTTTAAATTTGAGCCACACCCACATGAGTCAATCGTAATGTATAGGCTACAGCTGCTTCAGCATGGTACCGCAAAAAGATTTAGTTCGCCCAAGGCACAACCGAAACTAGCCTGCAAGTCTGCAGCGTCTGCACTGCTCGCGTCTTGTGGCTGCGGAGGCTGCGCAGGCTGCGCTTTCGGCGTATCTGGCAGCACAAACGTCCCGTTGTCGGGCGGGCAGAATCAACAAATCAATAAGGATCGTGGACGCCTGTTGTTTCTCCATGTCTCCATGCTTCATCGAACGGACTTGAATGAAGAGCACACTGAATCCGAAACGACCAACAAAACACATGGGTGTGGGTCAACAATAGGTACCCCAAATGGCTTACCCCACATAAAACCAAATGACAGCTTCTCCCTTGCGCCAGCTCACTAGTCTAGTGAGCTCTCTGGAAGGATCCGAAAAAGGGGTCCAATACCCAAAAGCTGTATCCTCTACAAATGGATGGTTTTGGGGCTTAAATGATCCGAAGAAGTGCAGCCTTTCTGCTTCCAAGTTGAATCTGGCCTTGCGCTTTGGCAAGTCCCCGACGCTGCAACGCCTGGAAGGGGCCACAGCCGTGGGGATGCAACGGCCAAGGGGCAACGGCCCCTAAGACATTTCGAGGGATCCTTACTTTCTACACCTGAAGATTGCCTTGTAAATGGCGGTTTCCCTTTATTTTGGTGGAACATGCCGTGTCTCAAATGGGCAACATGTATCTTTTAAGGAGCCCTGCATTTCGAAGAGGGAAAGCTTCGCTCGGGTTGCAACATCTTCAAACGCCAGGTCTTGCAGATATGGCAGCCTGGCCTTAGAAGATCACATGCAAACAGAATGCTAGTCACAGTCAACTCAGAAAGCCTGGTCTCTTTGTCTCACCCAATCTGAATCTTGAGCATGAGCCAAACATCACAGGTCAAATTACGGTCGGACAGTGCCTGCAAGCTGCAGCCGCTTGCGCCAGCTGAGCATTCGTCGTCGCTCTGCAGCTCACCTGAAAACACTGAGTTGTCAGTCATGCCAGCATGAGCATGTCAAGGCTTTTGCAAACAAGCTCGAACCACACTTTCCAAAGGGAAGTATTCCATCTGGCACTTGCGCAGGGAGCTTGTCCTTCACACTGAAATATGCAAAGCATCTGGCTACGCTGGCACTACACAGTGACGGGGCATTCAATGGCGAACCGGCTGCGAACTCAAAGTTGCCAGGTGTCAGTTTCTTTCCTACCCTGGCAAGTTGGATTAGCATTGAGTGTTTGGGGCCCTCCGTGCCAGTTGCTCAGCTTTGGGCTTGGCTTTGCATGCGCAAGGACCGGCAACATTGAGACTGACTGCGCCAATCCTCGTATTTCTCGGAGTGAAACTCCAAACCCCAAACCCCCAACCCCCCCGCAAATCTACACCCCCCTCCCCATAGACAGTCCTAAATGCAGGTGCGGTCAAAGCACGCCCTGTGCTCAATTGCTCACCCGCTGCCGCCCCCCCCAAAAATGTCTGAGTCCGCCACTGGCGCTGAGATCGCCGACGACCGTCAGCAATCTGCGGTGAATCGTTCACTGTGAGCCTTCCCTTTGCCATGCACTGAGACTTTGGTGCGTGGCTGTGGGTCAAAAATAGGGTAACCCCAAAACGGCTTGCCCTGGTAAGTGGCAACCTGTGGCCCAAAGGACCCAGAAATACAAGGTTCACCTTTTGGGGCCATGACTAAAAAGGGATCAAAATCGGAAAACCAAAAGGTTAAAAGGTCGGCTTTGGGCAACTGCGAGAATATGCACTGAGACTTTGGTGCGCTGAAATTGTGAACTCAAAGCTGTCAGAATGAAGTATGGGTATCGACTTTCACCCGTGGATCTGTGAGAGTACATCATTGATATTATGGTCCATGCACAGCAAGAGTCACGCACATTCAGCCTGATGGATCATCCCCCCACAGTCAGTCTGACTTGTTGCTGAAAGCAAGCAAGAGGGAACACAATGGTCTCCCCCAAGCCTGATTACCATTTGGGGTCTGCAAGTCACTATCAAAAGATGACAACTGCTGCAGGTCACTGGATTTCCCTTCAACACTTGCACGTGCTGCTGGTTTTGCGTCGAAACTCGAAATTGAGAGACCCCTGCTGGGCCTCCCATTTGTTGGGTTCTGACCGCACAAAGAATAAAATGATGTCTCAGCCCTCGCAGCCTCCAAAGCGCCAAGAATCGCCTTGGATCCAAAGCGTCGCGGATCCAAACGGGGAGCCACCCTGGCACATGTCAAAGATGCAAGGTCATTTTGCAATCAACAGCAACAAGAAAAACTCAGGAGCATGATAACTCTTTGGATCCCATCCACATTTCTTCGCGCCGTCTGACCAGCTGTCTAGACTGTGTCACCAATTGGAGCGCATGGTGCCTAGGAAACGGAGCAGCGACGCAGGTTCTGCCGAGGTTCGCCAGTCCGCACGGAAACCGAGGCATCGCCAAGCTCTGGATGGCGTCTAGGTCTTCACGAAGGTAGCGGCTGGATGGGCTTTGACAGCTCTGTGCTTGACACTGGCTTTACTTGTTTTTGTTTTGGCCCTTTTGGCCTATGCTCTTTCTTGGTACAATAGGACCAATTGCAGTCAGGGCATGTCGAGGTCGGTCACAATGCAATCCTGAGTTATTCTGGATCTTGCTCAGCCGCTCAGCCTGCCAATGCTGATGAGCCTGTCACACAAATGGGTGCGGGAGGTAGGCCCGGCGAACCCAAAAGCATGGCGTTGCCCAAGTGTGTGTCGTCGCCAGAACATTGCTGCCAATTATTGACTGCAGGGTCCGACACAATCTCACTTGCAAGCAAGACCTCTTGTTAATTATGACTCACAAAGGGTAGTCACGCTTCACGACAATCTACCAAGCATTCAATCAAGCAAACAAACGCAGCTAAACTGCCTGAGAATAATCTGTCACTCCCGGTGTTCCAAACATGCACAAGGCGAATACTGCCAGAACAGCTCTAAACAGTTGCAAACATCTATAACTGACGTTTTGACCGCACGCGCAAACACCGACGACTTGAACTACTGTGGATGGCCAAAATCCTGCACCATCTAAGAGACCCTGAAATGATCATTCCCCTGTAAATACCAGCAAATCTGCTGAAGTGGTGCGAACGGATTTCGCAACCATCCACAGTATGAACCAAACGCTTGGGGCCAAGCAAGGGCTCGCAGGATGCCTTGGACCACAGGCTGTCGTAGCAAATCCTTGGCGAAGCAAGCTATGTCAGCCAACGACGGGATTCGCTCGGGGATCTCGGGGTGGCCAAATACATGGCAGCACCCCCAGTGAACATCCCAATACCCGTTAAAATAGACTAAAATGGGTGGTGAATTCACCCCAAAATGGTACCATTGGTGTTGACCCACGGCCACATCTAGCTCTTGGATGACGCAAACTACTTGGAAGTCTTAGGAATGCGTCTTTGACCATGAGCAACGGACGATACCTACTCGAACTGCTCGAACGTACAATGCTCCCCTAAGATATCTTGAGGTGTCTCATGGTGCTGGCCTCAAACTTGTCAGTTGCATGGTCACCTATCGGCTTGCAAGCACATTTTTTTGATCACTGTGCTGGGTAGTTACTTCATCTACTAGACTGCATCGCGTTGCACGGAAACATGCTGCTCAATGTGACTTCAGAATTTAAGCACGTGTTCAGCACAACAAGCAGTCCACGGGGTGCGTTTGTCCCGCTTCGGCTCAAATGCCTTCAGCAATTACTTTCGCATTTCACCAAGCAATAGCTTCTCCGTCATGATAAAGATCCCCACAATTAAACAACATGACTATCCCAAAACCCAGGGCCCAACACTCAATTGGAACAGCCGAATTTGAAGCCAAGACTGGACTGGTGATTTCTCCCTCCGACCTCTCTGCCAGTCGTATTAAGGGACCCCCGCCATCATTCACCAAGCAGCCCTCTTTGGAAAAAAATGCTTGCAGTCTTTTAAACTCTTTGCCCAGAAACAAGCATCTGTTAACTTGTTGGGGCCTGGAAAGGGAGTACTTTCAGAACTAGTTGGACTGGGGACCCCCTGAGAATAAACATGTGGTTCTCCGTTGTTTAAAGAGGAACGTGGCTGATTGTGAGTGGGGCAGGGATTCATCTTTCGTAGCTGTGGCTACAAGCAGCGCAACTGTTTCGGTAAACGCGAACATGCTAGCTGCAATCTGGGCTTCTCCAATTCCAGGACTTACCAATCCTAGTCCAGCTTGCAGTCCGAACCTGTCCGTGTCTTTGTGTCCGTGTTTGTTGGTGTGTGTTGGTGTAGGCGTGTCTGTGTCTGTGTGTCTGTGTTTGTGTCTGTGCCTGTGTGTATATGTCTATCCATGTGTTTGTGGGTCAGAGGGCTGCGCTGGTGTGAAAAACAAAAGACGCGCATGGCTTGATGCGCGGCCCAATGAAAGGGACAGTCTGACGGCATTTGGGTCTCCCGAAATGTCTCTGCTCAAAACATAGCAACTTCTCTCTGCTCAACTTCGGGCCGCGGGCAGCGGCCGATCCAGCGCATAGCCCTGGACGCAGGAAGCCTGGCAGGCAGATCTCTGCGACTCTACTTTGCTCTTTTTGGGCAATGGCGCAGTTTGCAGAGGGAGTAGTGCACGACTCAAACATTGCCAGCACTATGCCCAAAAAATGTGGGCCTACACACTATGCAGATGTCCAGTGATAGATGCCCCTTAAAGCAAAGAGGGGAACCTTTAAAGCATATGTAGAAATCTACCAGTGACAAATCCCCGCTAAAACCAGGCAAGAAACCAGCAGCCCAGCCTCGCATCTCTCCCCATGCTTTCCGGAGCTGCACTTGGTCAGGTCGCCCGCGCGGTGCAGTGCCTCGGCACATGCTGCTGGCTCGGGTCTGAGGAACAGCAGCCGTACACGACTATGGCTTTCCGTGTGCAAGGACTGTGCCAAAACTAGCTGGTGCTGCAGCAGCACGTCAAATGATAGGTATCAGATTCAAAAGGCATTGATATCCAAATTCCGAGAATGTTATAATATTAGGGCTGAACCAAGCCCTCTCTAACAGCATCCGCAAACTTTTGCACAACCCAATTGTTAGTCCGTTCTTGTAAGGGGCACACAGTGTTATGTGTTGGTTGAGCACATACATCAACCGGTCATCTAGGCTTTGTAAGCCAAATGTGTGTTGTGCTGCTGATGACTTCTGAAGACTCTGACATGACACACACAAGTTAACATCAACCAAGCTGACAACTCGCTTTTCGTGGCATACTGTGGATGGACAAAATGCTGCACCACCTAAGAAACCCTGGAATGATGACTCCCCTGTAAATACCAACAAGAAGTGGGTTCGTGGTGCAAACGGATTTCGCAACCATCCACAGTACGACTTCGAAAGCTTTGTCTGGGCCGCCACGCCGGTGGTCGATGGCAGGACTCACCGCCGGGCTTGCTGTAGGGCCTGCGACTCAGGACCAGCCAAATGCACGCTGTGGATGGACAAAATCCATTTCGCACCACTTTGAAAACATGGGCACCCAGTGTTGGTATTTACAGGGGAGTCAAATCATTCCAGGGGTCTCTTAGGAGGATTTCGTCCATCCACAGTATGCTTGCTTATTGCTTTTCGAGGAAATAGATGGCACTGGTAGATGATTCAACCACCAGTTAAAAACCAGGAATCGCCATCTATTTTTCGACCAAAACAACCCAAAAGGACACCTGCTTTAAGGGGCCCTTGGCATTTGGCTATGGGTCAAAACCCCATACCCCCAGTGAACATCCCCATCCCCACTAGAATAGACTAAAACGGGTGGTGCACCTGCCTCAAAATGGTACCATTGATGTTGACCCACGGCCATTTGTTGGCCATTGGCAATTCTGAACTCTTGGCTTCGGGCACGCATTCTGCAGGTAGCCACTTACCATGACCTCGGCTCCCAGCAAGTCTTACATCGGCTGACGCAAACCATGGTACAGGGATCCTTACATTATACACCTGAACATTGCCTTGTAAATGGCGGTGTCCCTTTATCTTTTAAGGAGCCCTGTATCAACGTCAGTGGTACTGTGACTCGGCTTTTGCGCCGGGCTCAGCCATAGGCTGTGGCGTGCTGATGATTTGCTTTCATCTGATCATTTGGGCGGGCCACATGGCAATCCCAAACAATCTATATATATATATACACAGAAAAACATATATATATATATAATATATAGAGAGAGAGATGTGTGTCTGTGCGCAACGGCGCGCACGTGCACGGCTTTGCCACACACCGCCAATACTGATGCAAACCCCTGATCTGTTGCTTATCTTTCGCTCACCCCATATTATGTCACATTCGTAAAACACATCACCAACACCATTCAGCCAAAGCCGGATCATCAAATAAACTCACGCGCGGAATTTGGAAAGCCTGTCAGGGCAAATGGTAGGATAGATGCCGGCTGGATGAACCTTGTCATTGTCACCTGCAAACGATGCTAAGTGTCCATAACAATGTCAGCATGCTCTGTAGCCAAAGCAACTCTTTTTTGGGAAAGCTTGATGTCAACTCGCACGCAGCAAAGCATTTCGTCTAGACCTCTGTTCCGCTTGCAAGGCGTAAGATGTAAAGACGATGATCGCTGAGTGCTCGGCTGCATGTGAGTTGTGGCACAAGCCGCAAAGGGAAGTCGCAGGTCGCATTGCACCCCATACCCGACGGCCTTGGCCTGGGTGATCAGCACCAAAAGACATCTGCGACAATTGGATGCAGGCCGTGCTTGGGCATTTACTGCATGGCCGCATGTCGTCGGGTTGAATTACGGTTCGGGCATGTCAGGCGTGCCTTGTGGCTATGATGTCTGCCAGAACCTCTGCGGTTCTGAGGAGCGTGTTCCCGGCATTGATCACATGCTTGAACTCTCTGACTTCATGAGATCAAACCCTTTGAGTTGCCGCACACGCAGCGTGCAGCTCCCACAGCTGTGAGGCCCTGGATGGAAGGTGGCTCCTGGCTCTTGGGTGTGTTAGCTCTGAGATCTCGAAAAACCGAATGAGCTACAAAATGCATGCACGGATGCATTTTCCCGGTTGGTTCAGGTGCCAATGCAGACCCCCCAACAAGAGCTCCTGACAATCTGCAGGCTTGCACCTTGCGCAACGGCACTGGACAAGCAAGGCTACACAGAAAGGAAGGGTGTATTGTTTGAGTCATTTCTTTGGCTGCTTGTAAACGGAACCACTTTAGTGTCCTGTATCATTTATGAGTGGAGGGCCTCTCGCAACATTTTGCAAACTGACAAGCACCGTTCTCTGCGAGAGCTGCACAAAGAAAGGAATTGGCCTCCCTGCTTCCTTTCTCATTTGGCTGTGGCTCAAAAAACCGGTGCCAACATGGAACCCTGGTAAGTGAAACCATGGTAAGTGAGAACATGGAGCACAACCTGCGACCCCTCTTGTTTAACTTGAGCCACAGCCATTTAAGGAACCGGCTCAATCAGCTGCACGTGAAGCAATGCCACTTGAGCGGTGACCAAAAATAAAAGGACAAAAGGTCATAATATGGGACTGGTGTCCGCGCATCTTCCGCTGGCTTCCGCGGCACGGGTTTTGGCTTCCGCAAAAGTACTTTGCTTCCGCGGCTTCGCGTGGTCTGTGTGGGACTTCTGTTGGGCTTTGCTGGGGTTGTTTGCGCGTCCCGCGCGACGATTTGCTGAAAGCCTGTCCCGGGCGTTCCTCCAAGTCACTTTTGTTTCTTCACAGCTGACCAAATGGAAAAAAAACAAAATACAGCTTGGTTTGTTTTATCCAGGGCAATTTGCTTGAGCCAAACAAATAGTTGTTAAGAAGCTGCATTGGCAAAACACTTGTCAGAGCCAAATACATTGTGTTTATTCTTAGACTGAGTCAGGCCAAAAACACTTTGTTTGGGCCAAACAAATTGTTTTGAATTCTCTGTTTTGTTGGCTAGCTTTTGGCGCAGTCAGGGTCAAGGCAAGAACTTGGCGCCCACAAAGAAATTGTTTGCGCCAAACAAATCGCGGTTGGTTTTTCCGATTCCACAAAGGAGGATGGCAAATGTGAGGCTAGCGCTCCTTGTGGACAGAGGGCCGGAGTGCATCAGTTTGTAGTGCGGACGTGGGATCCACTGTGCCTATTTAGACACAAGGGTTCGATTCATCCCTGGTTTGGCTTTGGTGTCTAGTTTATTGGAGTGTGGGGCGCAATAAAAACGATTTGTTTGGCCCAAACAATGGCTTGCAAGTTGCAGGGTTCTTTTTTTTCTCCAAGAACCCGGCACCAAAAAAACAATTTGCTTGAGCCAAACAAACTGTTCATTTTGTTTGCCATCTGTGAAGCTAGCTTTTGCGGGCTTCCGCAGCAACAAAGCTTGCAATGTGCTCCGCAGAAGCTTCCGCAAGTTTCCGCGCCCTGAACAAATCCTTCCGCGGAATCCCATTTTGGCACCCCACGACTAAGCTTCTTCATTGGATTTTTGATCGCCGCTCACTTAAACCCAATCAGCTTAATTTATTGACCCCGAATGACTCCGCTGGCTCCTTAAAGCATATCCAAGGAATTGGCCTCCCTGCAGCACCTTTCTCATTTCAGTCTCTTGTCAGAAAGCTGCAGCCCAACGTGCAAGCGTGCCTGGCAGAGGTAAAGCGGCCGAAGAAGCATTGAAGCTCGCCCACCTCAAGCCGAGGAATACGCCTTGAATGCACCATCGCCAACAGTGCCAGGATATGCCAGGAATGTTTTCAAATATAAATTTATGTGGCTCAACATTAAACAGGAGGGGTTACGCAGGTTTTGGTCCATGTTTCCACTTGCCAGGGTTGACTTTGGTGCCGGTTTTTTGAGCCACAGTATGTTGCTTCAGAAGGCCTACCAAACGGCCTGGCCAAGTTGGGCATCTCTGAGCTTCCGGACCTTTTGGTAGCCATCCTTGCACCGAAAGTTGCAGGCCTGAGGCGTGAGCATAGCGAGGCACTGCAGAGACAAACCGGCTGAAGTAAGGGTCTCAAATAGCAAGCTTCAATCATACTAGCCTTTCGCCGGCACAGACATCGACTCATGCCCGGAGCTGTGGCGAGGTTCGATGTGCAAACAGCTTTGTGTGATCCCAAAAAGGGAAAATAGGAGGTACGTGTGACAGGGTGCGCAGCTGGCTGGCAATGATGAGACACGCTAGAGCTGACAGCATGCCTGCAGTCTCCAAACTCAAAGGTAACCCACCAGAAAGGGGATTTCTTCATGGGCGACGTGAGAAGCACTGGCAAATCTGTACAACAAGCCTAGCTTTGCCGTGGGAATCCATTGCTTGAGCCTCTTGAACCGGGAGCCAGGCACAAACCTACGACAGCTGTAGGCTTCCGCACGGTGCCGTGCTTCAAGCCCGCGCAGTCTGCCAACTCGATGCGGCTGTTCCTCACCTCGTCTTGTCAAATGGCCATGGGTCAAAAGCCAAAGCCCGTACCCCCAGTGAACATCCCAATCCAACCACTAAAATAGGCTCTAAAATGGGTGGTGAATTCACCTACCCCAAAATGGGATTCCAAAACGGTTTTGACCCGCAGCCAAATTCCAGAAGGGCCCAAAGCAGTACGCAGGCCCAATGCGATTGCCGCACCCTCCAGGCCACCACCACGAAGCTCATCGCCATTGACACGTCCGCCAGCGCCAGCGAAAAAAATCGAACCACTTTCAGCAACCATGCGATCCAGTGCCTGCAAAAGCCCTCACAAGCCTTCAACTATACTTTGGGAGGCACTGGAAGTTGCTATATGCATAACGTGGGATGCGAAATCTGGCCTACACGGGTTGCAAGCTTGTTGGCCAATTGGGGACAGAACTGCAGCATATCCTTCCCAGCTGCAGCTTGCGTCCCCGGCTGAGGGCGTCTGATGGCAATCTGCTGGAAGACATTGACTCAGCAGCCTCAGCACCCGGGCGTCTTGGCCTGCGCCAGCCTGGTTTTCCAAAATTGGGGGCACCCCATGGCCAGCTGAAATATGTTCGCCTGTTGGCCCCAAGCATTCAATCGCGCAACGTGATGTTTGTTTGCGGCAGCATGACTAGAGTACCAGGATGCCGCTCACCCATGCAGGATCTGCGCGGCTGTTGCGCACTGCTTGGGACAAGATGTATCGCGCGCTTGCAGACATATGCCAGACCAACAGCTCCCAATGGGCCATGTGGCCACTGCCGGGAGCAGGGCGGCACGGGACGCCGCGCTACTAAGGGGACATGTTCATGCCTTTCTGCACGAATCCAGGCTGGAAAGGGGACATTGCGACGCCCACTCAGAAGCTGGTCACAAGCGGCGGACAGCTCCAACTCGTCCAAGCCGCTGGGCTTGGCGCGCCCCAACGCCCTGCTGCGTCTCTGCCCCGGCCCCGGCGGGCGACGGGCTGAGCCGAACCGCGGAATAGAGCTTGGCGTCCTCCACATAGCCGGCCCAGGACCAAATACTTGCCACATGTGTCTCTGGCGCTGCGCCAGCCAAGCTTCAAACTTCTGCATCTGGAAGCCGAACACAGACTGCTGCATGTCCACAGTTTGCTTGACTGCCGCGATCTGCTGGCCTTGCTGATGTGTGATCTCTTGGACCCATCGCTCAAGTTGGCCTTTCTGGCGGCGGAAAAGCGCTGAGACGTTGTGCGCAACCCACTTTGTTCCGACGGCAAACACACTGACCAGGAAACGATTGGTTGGTCCAACAATAAAGCCTCGGCTGGGGCCTTCATACGGCTGTATCACTGTTGTAGGCCCCGGTTCACAGCACGACGATCGTGAGATCTAGCATCTTACATGGGTCACATCGCGTCAGCGAGTTCCGCTGGCAGGTTTACCAGCTGTGAGGTACTCAGGCCGACCGCAACTCAAAAACCTGCAGCATGCTGGCAAAGGTCGCGGCTGGAAATTGCCCAGGTTGCAGCGGAGCTTCCCTTCTCCTGCGCGACCGAAGCAAAGGGGTGGCACAGTGTCTGTGTCGCAACTACTTCAGTTGGAACAAATGATGCTTCGTCTGGGCTGCTGGTGTATGAGCACACAGTGTGCTGTTGGCTCTTGTTGTCTTGGAGGTTTCGACAGCTGCTGTGTGACGGCAAGGGACTCCTTCGTTGCCAGCTTTCATTGAAAAACATCAATCAGCGCAGAACAGCCCGCACACCTGCGCGGCAAACATGTCAACAGTTGTCTTTGGTGATTGTGGCGGTTGGGTCGTCGCGATATATTGGCCGCCTTCTAATCGTTGACATGCGAAATGGCCGTCGTCATGAGCGTAGCTGAGATGGCTGTTTACCTGATACATGCGTCAAACAGAAGCCCGATCTTCGGTGTTTGCATGTCTGAGGGCATGCATATTCTGCCTGGGCATGGACCTGAACACTTCACAAACACTTTCTGGCAGGGCAGACCTGTGGGCAAATATCCGGCTTCGCACTGAAGAAGGCATTCCTGGGCCAACGCAATGGCACACCACGCCTATAGCCTTGACCTGAAGTAAATGATGGGTACCACGAAATCGCTGCATTCGCTAAGATCAGTTCGGACCCCCCCCTCCCCCAGCTGACCCCTGAAAGCGCAAAGGCTGAAAATTAGAATGACCGTTTTGAAGCCATCAAGCTTGAAACCAACAGCCCCAGGCTGAGATGTCTCTCGTTCTCGTTCTCGTTCTCGCTGTTGTTGTTGCAGTTGCTAGTCCCTGCATGTGGCCGTCCTTCCTTCCGGGCCCAGGAACTCGCTTTGGCGATGTTTGCAAGGTTCCAGCTTCCGAGCTGAGGTCATGGACTCGCTTTTACGTGTTCCCCGTCAACCTCGTTTGCAGGATTCTGCGACTGTTTGGGTGCCCGGCGGATCCTGACTCGATGCCTCGACACCTTTGCTGCGTGCGGATGCGGTGCATAGATGCTGTGCACTGCTGTGACCTGGCCATGGGTCAACATCCAAATCGTACCCCCAGTGAACATCAATCAATCCAACCACTAAAAGAGGTTCTGAAATGGGTGGTGAATTCACCTACCCCAAAATGGGATCCCATTGGTGTTGACCCACAGCCACATGGGGTGAAGAGGGGCTCCCTCATTCTCTTGGCATTTGCTGGGCTTCTAGGCCTCTGGCTGCCGCAAGGCTCTGTGGTCCGCATGCAGCAGGGGCGGCCTGAAGCGTCATCTCAGCATAAGCAAACTAACATTCCATCGCTTGCCCAACATTTCCATCAGAGCTTGGGACAAGGGAAAGAGAGAGAGAGAGAGAGACAGAGAGAGTAAGTGAGAGTAAGTGAGAGACCCATTACTGCTTGGAGTGTACCATGAGCCAACAGTCGGAGCATGAGTGATGTTTCAGGTCCTGACATTGACGGCCGTTCTCTGCACAAAAACCAAAGCTGTTCAGGAGTCATAGGAAGGAAAAGTTCGCATCATGAGGGCAATGTGTCAGCAGCTGCAGTATGGCCAAGATGATGCTCAAGGGAAGTCATGCACGGAGGACCCACAAGAGCCGGGGTCGAAGCGCAAAGGCCGAAACACTTGTTGATCATAGTCCAATGTCTGCCCATCACAGCTTGTCTTAACTCATTATCACTCCCATCAGTTTGCAGACTTGGCTTTCGGCAAGTGCTTGCACGTCTTGGGAAGGCATTTCGCCCCAACCTCGGAGGACGACCTCCCGAGAGCTCAAACACGCAAGGAACAAAGTACATACTGGCAATGAGCAACAGGAAGTGACTTGGGTATGGGTCAAAGTCATACCACCAAAGGACCATGAACCGGGGCCAGGGTTCCACTTTGGGTGCCTAATTTGGCCCACAGCCACTTGGCTTAAGAGAAGCATGTGTATCAACTTGTATCAACGTACCAAAACCAAGTTTTGTCAAAGGCCACTCTGGCTACTTCCCCTTTGGCTGTTGAATCCGGCGGAGGGGGCAAGAGAGCTGCACCTCAAAAGCTTCTCGGAAGAATTGCATGGCCACTCGCCGGTCACCTGACTCGATGACCCGCGCCAAGAGCTTTTTTCACCTCTCTCTGACACGTCAAATGACGGCGACTTGCTCAGCGGAGTGTCCGAGCATCAAAGTGGCTCAGAGTATCAAAGGGGACATTCATCCAGTCCCCAGAATAAATGCCCTCCTCCCCAATCACAAACCACCCCAGGCGAAAACGATGAGGGCCCTTGGTTTGATCCCCTGGTTCCGGCCTCTCCTGATAAGAAAGGCCTTTGCCTGCGGCCACACACAGAGCTTTTGTGCATGGACCCGCGACGTGGACGCTGGCAAGCCGGCCTTTGGCGCAGCCTGGGTGCCTTGGTGCCTGCTAAGACACATCCTGGTCAAATGCTAGAATGCTGCAAAAGATTCGCTACGCAACTAATCTTGCTTCGCGCAGTGGAGTCGAACAGCTACCCGGCTGCTTGATTCATAGGAGAGGATGGCTGCACAGCACATTGTCGACGCTTCCCTGCATAGAGTCAACGATTCTTGCCGCCTAATTATGCTTGCAACAGACAAGCAGCAGAAGTAGATGTTGATGCAGCCAAGCGCGTGTCTGACTGCTCCATCAACTAGGTTCTAAACACGCGGCTTGGGCAAGGTGGGCAAGTCCGCGTCAGGCACACCTTAGGCCATTGCATTGAAATAAAATCAATGTCATGCTGGCTGCAAGCGACTGGTCTGATACGAGCCACACGTTGTCCATGCAATCCACACGACGAGCCATGCAAACAGACCGTGACCAATTCATTCACTCATTCAGGGACCCAGGGACCTTCTGCGACAGGACACTGAATTAATGCCCGGCACCAGCAAAACAAATGCAGTCTGATGGGATCTGGTGGGACCCTGAGGTCAAATTGCAGTCGAGCAGCCTGAGTACCTCAGAAATGGGACAATGAAATCAGCAACAAGTCTCCACAGTCAAAGCCCAAAGGAATAAAGGGACCTTTGAAACAAATACGAAGAAGCTTGCAAACTTGCAACACCCTCCGTGCCGCAGCAACCCTCCAAGCTTTATGCCTGAGATGATGACTACTGTGGCCTCGGGCTATGCCAGCCGAACAGCACGGCCACGATGTGTCCAAGGGTCAAAACGGTACCCCCCGTGAACTTCCCAATCCAACCACTAAAATAAGTTCTAAAATGGGTGGTGAATTCACCGATCTCAAAATGGTACCAAAACGGTTTTGAACCATGGCCATGTGTCCAAGGCACATGCCCATCTGGCACTTTTGCGCCTCTGGCCGCTTGATGTCGGACTCGATGCCGCTGGAGCGCCGATTGGCCCCAGCGCCCTGGCGGTGGCGAGCAGCTCGAAGCTTGGACGTCACAGCGGCGGGTTCTGGAAGGAAGTGACAAGGGGCAAGGTCTTCCGGGCCCTGACTAAACATACTGTGGATGGACGAATTCCTGCACCAGTTTGAAAGCATGGGAAACCGTTGTTTGCTGGTATTTACCGAACCATCATTGGAGGGTTTCCTTGGTGATGCAGGATTTCGTCCATCCACAGTATCCAAATCAGTTCAGAAGCATTCTGAAGGCATTGCTAGAACATCCAGGAGGTGGCTCCAGCCTGTGCGAGTAAAACAGGATCAAGATTAATATGGAATATAATTCATAATAATACAGAAGGGGGCGCCATGCGGGCTGCGTTTTTCAGATTCCTGGGGGCTGTGTGTTTTCATCAAAAACCAACCGAAAAATAAAAACAGAAGCCCATCATCTTCATCTGTTCGTTCAAGGCCTGGGGTTGGTGCTTTTGTTTGTTGTTTTGTGTCTTTCCGATTGGGGAATCTAAAAACTGACAAAACGAAAGAAAACAAAAAGAAAACAGGCAGCCTATCATCTTCATCTGCTCATTCGAGACCTGTGGTGTTTTTTTTGTTTTTAGGGTTGGGGAGGCTAAACACAAAAAAAAAAGAGCAAGGAACAATAATAATAAAAGAACAAGCCAAACATGTTCATCTGCTCGTTCGAGACCTGGGGTTCGATAGAATTGTTATTTTAGATAGAACAATTCCACTGCAAATTATACTTCAACAAAGAAGTTGTGGTTGGATTCATTCCTTATCAGTGATTGTACATATTCCTTATCAAGCTATGCTAAAACTCTATTTTAATTGTAAAGAAAGGATCTCCGTCTAGTCTAAGTGTAAGATGCAATTCGCAGTTGGATTCTGAAAAAGCATTTCCTTATTCAGTCCCAATTAAGTCTTATTCAAATTCAACTGAATTTTAACGAGTGGCTGTTGGTGGAGATGTGAATCGAAAACGAAAAATGCTACAAAACACTGTGCTTTGCGGTGTTTTCTGACCATGGTAGTGCTGGGGGCTAGAAAGCAAAAAAACATGATGTCGGGACCTCTGAATTCTGTCCTTATGACTTAATAGCTTTGTCAAAGTCTACTCACTTTGTGACTGAAATTAAGTAGAGGTTCATAAGGAAAGGCTCCTATCAGAAGTTCTATGTTAAAGTTGAGTTTGAATAATGATTATTATGCTTCAAAGTAAATGTTACACGGGAACATGCATTCAACATCTTCGGGACCGCTCATTTTGTTCCTTCTGAATGCTGCTTAATATATCTATCAGTTTCTGCCTAATTTCTATCGCACATTGAGTGACATTTAATAAGGACAGACTCCAACCCGTGTTTTACGTTGAACTAGAATATAATTAATGACTTTTCCAGGATGTCCTTTCCGATAGAATCGGCTTTGGAAATCAGTAGACATTTAAACGTGCATTTACCCAATTTGGGACCTCTAAGTATCTTTATTATCAACAGAAAACATAACTTGATATATGTATCAAGTTCAACTTAAATTCCAACTAAAACCAGAAGAGTTCAATAAGGAGCAGTCCAATCAGAGGAAACAAACGCAGCCCCCAGGAATCTGAAAAAACGCAGCCCACAGGAATCTGAAAACCGCAACCAAAGACGTCCGCCCTCTCTATATATAATATGATATGAAATAATATAACATGATGTAATACAATATATCATATCATATCGTATAATATCGTATAATGTTATATTAATATAATATCATATATTGTATAATATATAATGTATAATATAATATACGAATACTATATATACCATATATATATATATATTATGATATTAATATCCTACCAGCCAAGCACACGGCTGGGGAAAGGGTACACAAGGAAGGTAGGCAGCCTAAGAAATGAGAAATGAATTGTAGAAGTTACCATCCTGCCAAGACTCACAGAGCGGGCAGGTGGGAGAAGAGATGGCCTTTCCCTTTCCTTCTTACCTCTTTCATCCTCCAAAAGTGACTTGAGGATGAGGCAAGAGATGGGAAAGGCAGGACAAGGGAGCCATCAGACTTAGCTGGTGTGCGAGTTAACTGGTGTGCGAGAGATCCATGAAAACAAGGTAAACAGTAATATCAAGACATGAAGATCCAATCTTCATTCTCCAGATTTTGACACACTTCTTGCAACCGCGACCCTAACTGCAGCATGGATCCAAAAACCGACACAAGCCATACTCCAATCGTGGCAGAAGCATCTTCTCGACGAGGGACTCCAAGCGAAGCGACTCAACGCAACAGCCTGCCTTGACGAAGGCGGGGCCACAATTTGTCTCATCGCAGCGCAAGCCTGAGAATGTTGAAATGAGCCATCAGCAAGACTATTGATTCAAACAGCTTCACTGCGGGAATGAACTGCAACACATATCACACCATGCACTTGGCTTGAGATCAACTCAAACAGCACATTGGGCAATGAGCCCAGGCCCAAAAAATCTACAAAGCTACACCAACAATTGCAGCGCTCGAAACTGGCAAGCGGATTTTGTTGAATCACGTTTGGGGCTTTCTGGCTTTGATAGAGCTTTGAAAATCAATACACTAGAGTTCTGTTGGAGGGAGTATTTGAATCATCCTACGGGCTTGTCACAAAGCCTACGGCTCACAAGCTGCCTGACAAACACCTGTTGAGCGATTTTTGGCCTAAAGGTAAATACCAGAAGGACGCCACCCACCTCCGGTGGCCTTTTGGAGACATGGCTATGGGTCAAAACCCAAATCGTACCCCCAGTGAACATCCTAATCCCCACATAAATAGACCAAAATGGGTGAAATGGTACCATTGGTTTTGACCCACAGCCACACATTTTAAGTAGCTTCGGCGCCTGATCTGAGGCAGCCGCACTTTGCGTTGAAATCGTACCAGTGGATGTCTCCAGTGATCTCCTTAGCTGGCCGGATCATCCAGCAAAGTCCTCACCAATCAGTCCAAGAGTCTGTGACAACTACAGTAAAAAGTCCAAATTGCCGGTGTTCGGGTTGTCCATCGTTTTCGTTACGTCGACTCATGTTGCCAAGTGCAGGCAGAATTGGCAGAAGCACCGTCTGCTGTCCCATGAAATTCTTGTAGATCTGCCCCTCATATTGAATAATGTTCCGGTTGTGCGCTGGGAATGTCACGCCTGCTTGCTTGCAAGCATGTCTGACAGGCGAACCCAGTGTATCAAAGCCTGCAAAGCGTGGCGCGCTGTACAATTGGCCCAATCAGTTCACTTCCGCCACGAGGGGTGCGTTGAGGAGCCAAAGCAGCCGACCCCTTTTCCAGCGCTCTCTGCCTCTCCCGAGGCCGAGGGTTGTCGCTCCGGGGCTTTCTGAGCTCGCAGTTGCCACAAGCGGCTGTGCACTGGGAGCACCAAACCCCTTCGCAGGCTGCTCAGCTACTCGGTGCCGTCGGAACAGACTGACCAGACCAAGGCATCAAAATGTTTTTTAGTATCGGACAAACTCGGACAAACAGCTGGGAATTTGTCTAAGCACCTGCGCATTCAAATTGGTTCAAAGTTCACCTTAGCGATTCTCGCAGTTTTCAGAAAGCAAATTCAATGACACCGGCCATTGTCCAAGGTGCCAAGTCAATTAACAGCCTATACAGTTCTGCTGAAGTGCCGTGACATGGAATTCTTGTCTGTACAGCAACTTGGATTCGTTTCTTTCATGTGCCGTGCATCACGTCCAGCACTGACGTGTAAACACCAAAGAAGAGGCACGGGGCACTCAGCATGATGAGGCCATGCCACAAATATTGCGCAGCCAGTGCACCATGCCTCTCGTTGAGAATGCGACCCGCGAAAGCAAGCGGCAGGACGAAGGACCGCCATGGCTATGCCATCCACGCCTGTTATGAGGGCCACCCTCATCGCCCAGTTCCCCCAAAAGCCTCGAGGCACATAAGGCGCACTGTATTGCCGTGGCCAAGAGTGGGATGCTCAGCATGATGTTTGTAGGCACCAGAATGGAGATGCATACTTGCAGCGAGGCCGTACTCACACCAGTCCAATTGCTCACAGGTTGCATTGCTTCATCCCAAGTAGCTGGAGAGAATGCCATGATTGCAGCAAGGTCCTCTTGGACAAAATTGGCATAGCCATAGTATCCGCAAAGCATGACTGCAGCGTATAGAATGCCACAGGTGAGCAGTGCGCCGCTTCTTTCGCTCTGGGGAAGCGCTCCGGATTTGCCATGTCCTGAATCACCGCTGGTGCCGCGGGTGCAATCAGGGTTCCGATTTTTGACTACCCCAAAGTCGACTTAAACCCAGGGGTGGTTGATTTCCCCAAAAGGGAAACCCCTGGGTTTAAGTCTACCTTGGGTTGTCAAAAAAACGGAACTCTGGGTGCAATGGTGAAGGCCCCCAAGCAGGTGGCGAGCGCCGCCCCGAGCGCTGTTTTGGCTCCTTGGGCCATGCCGAGTGCAGCTCAGACCTCAACCTCCATCAGGGACTTCCATACAATGCACACCAAGGGCTGCCACCATCCCCACGGGGACGAGCTTGGAAAGCACCGACAAGTTCCGAAGCAGCGCAAGCCCCACAAAGACGGGATACGTGATGAGCATCCAAACGCGCCCGTCAATGGTATCTGTCGAGAGGTTCTGCAGCTGCAAAAAAAATTGGCTGCGGCCGAGCAAACTCCCACTAGGAAAACGTTCACCAACACAGTGGCTATCGCGCTCGGCCGCACGTCCCAAAGCCAGCTTCACCCAGATCTTCGAAGACGCTGACAGGGATGGCGCGGTCTGCCATAAACGCCCGCCAGAGCCGGAAGATCGACCATTGGACCGCCTGTCCACAAATCAAAGGGTTGGGTTACAGGAAATTATGCAGGAAAGCTGCATTTTTAGGCTGTTTTGGGGCCATTTCCTGTAGATTTTCCTGTAACATCACCCTTTGAACAAAGGATCAGCAGCGGGCAAAGCACCCAGCTGGTGGGCTGTGGCAATGCTAGGATGCCAGCGCCAAGAATGACAGTGACCACATGGCTATGGGTCAAAACCCAAATCGTACCCCCAGTGAACATCCCAATCCCCACTAAAAGAGGTTCTAAAATGGGTGGTGCACCTGCCCCAAAATGGTACCATTGGTTTTGACCCGCAGCCAAATTGATATAGGCCTCCAAGCTGCTTACAGTTTGCTGCTTGGCGCTCACGCCGCTATCCTCCGACTTGTCCTCCACTCTTGACTCCGAGCTGGTCTCCGATTGAGCAACATCTGCCATCTTCGGAAACCCGGTGCCCTCCAAATTTGAGGCTCAAGCGGGGTAGGCGGGCTATGGTGAGATGTCGTGACAAGGTCGCCTTCATTGTGGCTCGGAGGTGGCCTTGGGTTGTTTGAGTCGAGGCTGCCTCGGCCTGGACAACCAATGAGGTGCAAGTATCTTTGATGTCACCAACTGGGTACAACAATTTGTAGCCCTCATGGTTCTCTACCTAAAAGCTGCTTCCACAATCACATCTATCATAGAATGCATGACAAGTCACTATTTCTCTACCCACAACAGGCCAAGCAAACCAATCAAGTGTTCGTGTCATTTTGCCACGCAGCCCATGAATAGTTGGTATATCGTGCCACAAGCTTTGGATATAACCGCATGGGCACACTCAAGGCCGATGTAGCAGAAGGCTTTCAAGTTGGTGTGCAGGGCTCCAGTTTGAGCAGCATTTCACACATAGTAGCGGAGGGCAATTGCAACATACAAGGCCTTCCCGAGTTTCTGCAGCCAGGTCTCCGTCTTCGCGTTCTTGGGATCGAAGAACTTGATCCAGCATTTTTGTTTGCAGGACATGGCATCGCACATGATGTTGTCCACCTAGGCAGAATGGTATCAACGACTGGTATCATCATGTGCTACAAGACATGCTCTTGTTCCAAACAGTCATGATTCATGATACCATCCTCTCGTTGTGGCTGTGGGATCAAAACAGTGACAGTCTCTTACGCGCTCCATTCGCAAAAATACCGTGCAAGGCATCAAGTTGCTCACGCCCATGAGCCAAAGATCCCACACGTCCATGCAGCTGGGCAGGTCGGTGCGGCCATCATAGCGGCTCCGGCTGAAGGCGATGCCCGCCTGCGGAGGATACCCAGCGGAGGCAAGGATCCAAATTGCATGCGGGAGGTCCAAATCCTAAGATTCGTGGAATAAATATGGCCTGGCACAGTGTCATACATCGCTGGTGCCTTCTTTCTTTTGCCAGCGCAAGCCAACTTCAGAGCTTTGGAATACATCAGGTGTCATCAGATTTCCTACCCAAACGGTGCACCATTCAAGAAAGCCGCTATACTTGGCCATGAAAACCTGCGTTCGATCAAAGAGGGACATGATTAGAGTCAGGCCCAGTTCTAGAATGCATATTTTATTGTTGGCTTCACATGGAGTCACTGGTAAAATGTAAATTGTATCCCAAGTCTAGCCCAGAAAAAGGGAAAAGAACTGAACCCCTCTCCGCCTCAGTGAGCTCCCTGGCCAGGCGCACCGGGTCGTGATGCCCCCAGGGCGCGGCAAAGCGAGCGGAAAGCGCAGTCAACACCTGAGCCACATTCAAAACCCGGGTAGATTTGTTGGGTAGGGACAATCCCAACTAAAAATAGCTGCGGAAATGTCCGCCTTCTTGATTCTTGAAGCATGGTTCTGGGATTACGACCATTTTACTACGGTCTTGATGATAACTCACCTGAAACGAACGGATTCGGATCGGAGGTCAACTCGTGGCTCCCTTGCAGGCCCAGCCTCTGTGATCCATTTCCGCGTCTTGGACATGACCTGTCGGAGCGGGATTGGCATCAGAAGTACACATCCGAAGTGGAGCACATGAATTGAGTTACTTGGTGCGGCAGGCTCTAAGGCGTGCGAGCTCGGTCCCACTCTACAACTGCCGGGGTGAGGACATGGCTGGTGAGGAGGGCTGGCGAGAGAATCTTTCGCGGCGCGAATCAACATGCCATATTTGTTCGACTCGCCCCAACCTGTCGGCCCATCCATGCCCTACCATTCTACGGCCTTTTAGTCAAGCACCACTTGCGTGTGTGTGTGGGTGTGTGTGTGGGCTGTGTGGGCTGTGTGGGTGTGCGTGTGTGTGGGCTGTGTGGGTGTGGGTGTGTGGGCGTGCGTAGTCGGGTGCGTGGGTGCGTGCGGGTGCGAGTGAGCACGTGCGTGTGCTCTGCGCTTTCGTGCGTCTGTGCGTCAGGCGTCGAGTGTTGGGTGTCTGGGTGTCTGCTGCAGTCTCTGTTGTCTGTTGTCTGGTGTCTGCGGCTCTGTTGTCTGTTGTCTGTTGTCTCGTGTCTGGCACCTGCTTTGCTCACATGTGCATGACAGTGGCAGCGTCACCCAAACAGATATCGCACACGTGCCTGTTGCTCACGTGACACCACTGGTTCCATGCGCGGCCTAGAACTTTCCGCCTGACATTGAGAAGAAGACCCCGACGTGGGCTTCTATTGCGCCCCCTTGCCCATTGCATGTCTCCAAATCCTGGCTGGCGTTGTGTGCGATCGTCACTCAACCACACATGTCAACAAGCCTTTTGCGCAAACAAACACATTGCAAAGTGCCTGGTGCCTGGTGCCTGGTGTATGTTGTCAGTGTCTCTGTGTGTGTGTGCGCGTGGGATGATTGCATTTTGTGAGTTGGTACCTTTGTTGGTTGTGTTGAAGGTGTATTCCTGCGGCTTCTCCCAAGGCCTCAACCCCCCCCTTCCAACCCACCTCTATGTCCGCCGGAGCACTGCAGGCAGCACAGCGGCCGCAGTGCAAGGCCTTGCCACCTTCAGAGGTCCTCGGCTACACGCGAACAGAATGCCTCCAGTGCAATGAAGTCTGAAGCTTGGGGACACCCAAAAGTGCCTCCGCGGTCCTTTGCTTCCTTTAAAGCAACCCAAAGGGTACCAACTCTGAAAAAAACCACAGCAGGTCACGTCAGGTGCTCTGAAGGCATGCAACACCTGAAACTCTCATATAATGAAGATCCAGGTCGTAACTTGGTCACATGTGGCCATGGGGCATAGCCTATGGCTCCATTTTGGGGTGGATGAACATCCATTTCCCACCTATTTTGAAGTTCACCAGTTTCCTCATTTATGACCCACAGCATGTCATCCATTCAGGCTGAACCTGACGCATGAATCTCCCTCAAGGCCCACTGAAGCTCAGCTCAATCGCACCGGGAATCGCTTGGACTGCCTCCTCCTTGCTCATGGAGACAATGCCGCCGGAGGTCTGCACACAGACGTAGTCCTGTCGGGACGAACCTGTGCGCGACTAGACACCTTTCTGTTTGGACGGCTGTACGCTTGGACCATTGGACCCGCAATGCAAGAAACTCTATCCAGAAAGAATCAAACTACCCAGTCCGAAAGAATCTATGCCCCAAGGCTCCTAAAACGATCCTTCGACTTTGCTTAGAAGGGCTTCTCGTAAGGGTGGATAATGGAGATCTCATATTCAGCGGTGGGCCGCTTGCAATTGCCAGCACATCACTGAGTCAGCATACGCAAACGCACTGCACTTGGAAACTGCAGTCCCTTTCTGCCAAGATGCTGAGGAGAATCCACTAGTGCTGTTGCCGCTCCAGGTATTGTTAGTGTCGAAGTCTTTGTCCTGGAATTGAAGGAACGAGGATCCCACTCTCCCCTACTCTAGCCAAATTCACTTGCAGGGGAATTCAAGTCAATCCAACCACCCTTGGCATTTGCAAAGGAAGTGCGCACACCCCAACTCTGTCGAATCTTTGCCCACACACACGCAAGTCAGTGAACTCACACCGGTGCTGATTTAACCCGCCGATGGACATTCGTCTGGTGTCAAAGGAAACCCAGTACAGTCCGAGTACCGGGAGATAGCTGGCAGCAGAACCTCATAACCTCAGCATGCTCAACATCAAATCTGCGCAAAGCCTCTCTCGCAGTCGCATTTGTGAGGCTCTGGGGCCAGCTGGGGCGCGGGCCTAAAAATGAATTGTTCAAACCTCAGCTCACGTTGCTGTACATGCCAGCCAAACCTTTGCACAAGTTTGGAGTCGAATTGAGGTGAGAAACATGAGCCATCCACATGGCTTGACTTCCGATATTAAACGCGGCTTGCTTTTGCAGCGCAAACAGCTCTGCGACCCCCTGAATTTCTGTTGCCAAGCTGCGATAGCACTGACATTTGGACCAGCCTTTCCGGCCGCCCACAACTTGCAAGTTGAAGAAACCAAAGCTCCAGCGACACTGGCGCGTGCACTGGTAGAATTCCTGGCCGTTCTGGCAAGCAAAACGAGGGTCGAGACAGAATCCGCAAGCCAGAAATCTCTATGTCTGTCACGGATGATATTGCTTCATTCTAACTGTTACACGCTAAGCAGGGTCGTGCTAGTTCACCTCAATCGGATGAGAATTGCAGCTCAATCGGCTTTGTGCAACCAAAATTCCACCAAATGCAAGCCTGCCATCAGTGCTTTGACAAAGAAACCATGCGATGGACTCGCAGCACAGCAAAACCCAAAAACGCCGACCTTCTCCTGGACTGCTTGGGACGGCGGCGGTGGCACCGGCCGTTCCTGCGCAGAAGAGCCCCAGGCTCCCAGGTCTTGCGATTCACCAAGGACTCTGCACAATCCTGCTAAGCGAAGGTGGGATGATAGGTGGGACACAAAAAGGAAGGTGTGAGAGCTTATTAACTTCTCCCACTACAATCAGCATGAAACTGGCGACTGGATCAGCTCTGAACTGCCAGCCGCCAAGCAAGTCTCTCTCTCCCGCCCTTCTTACTTGAAACACTGGAATCTATGGCCAGTACAAGAGCTTTGCCATCAACAATGCTGTCATCTGATCCATCTGAGGCTCCCCGAGCTCGCCAGTCAGAGAAATGCGGGCGCCGTCCACCAAATCTAACAGGCCTCGGTAAGAGAGATGTGTGTAGATATATATATATATATATTGGTACGTGTTCTGCGTCCGGAAAATACTGGATCTCTTGCTTTTCATTGTGTATATAGCCATGTTTGCACTTTTTGGGTACTTAGGTTTTAGCTGATCGTGCCACTTCCCAGATTGTCTCAAGACAAGCCCCTCAACAGGTATCATTGCAAATCGCAACAGCGGTCAGCATGAGTGACCCCTGATTCTTGATGCGCTTGCTCAGCTCTGGTTGGATTCCTGCCGGCAACCTTACTAGAGTTCCGTAAATTCTGAATCAGAACATGCAGTATGTTTTGGGCTGCTGGGTTGAAATGGAGCAACGAGCCAAAGGCCAGGAAGCCACAAAGGAAAGCGGCAAAGCACTAGAAAAGGCCAACCGCAAGCACACTGATAAGCCAAAAACACGAGCGATTTGAAACGTCAAAACCCTTGGCATTGCAGCATCCAATCGCAACAGGATGCAGTTTATGGCCTCCCCAGGGGTACAGGGTTTTGACCCACAGCCACATTTGTTCCTACATTCGAAATGCTTTTGCCGCGAGGCAAAGCGCACTGCAAAGCAGCGTCCCGCAAAGCAGCACGCTGCGAGCCATGCCACCGGGTGGGACGCAGCCTTGAGTTAGCGCAGGTAGTTGACCCTGCAAGTGTTGACCCTTGTCGGGTGTGCCGGAATTTAGGGGACCCATTAATATGGCGCTTTTGGTGTCCCTTTACAAAGACAAAAGCAGGGTACCGAGACTCAACAAAAAAAAACACACCCAAGAATTTGGGTTCAAGTCGGCCATGTGATCAAACACTTGGAACCCTGGTGGAATGATTCGTCCATGAACTGCAGTTAATTGGCAGGCAAGCGATGGTCTGAGCCAGCATGGAATCCGACCGAGCGTGGCACATCACGCAAAAGGGCCAGCTGCAACTGGGGTGTTCTTGTGCACATAGGTGTCCTTTTGGAAAAATAGATGGGTTTCCCTGGTATATGGAATAAAACCCATCTAAACCAGTGCCTTCTATTGTTTGAACCAAACCAACCTAAAAAGGACACCTATGCTTGTGCATCGTAGTGGCGCCAGTTGCCCTGCAACTGGGAACCAGGCCCAGAAGCCTTTGCTGCACTCCAAGTCTCCTGTCCTGCACAACAAAACTGACGAAAGTCAAAGACTGCCACTGTCTTGGGCACACAGTCAGCCGCGAATGATCTGTGGCGCGAAAGTAAGACCATCTCGCAACATAGTGGAATCGGTTTGCATGCAAAAAAAGCGGGGAGTGAAGCAAGCAAGACAAACGTGCAAACACACAAACAAGCAAACAAGGAAAGCACACAAACACACACAGAAGTAATCAAGGAGTCAAACAAGCAAGCAAGCAAGCAAGCAAGCAAGCAAGCAAGCAAGCAAGCGAGCGAGCGAGCGAGCGAGCGAGCGAGCGAGCGAGCGAGTACGCAAGCAAGCAACCAAACAACATACAAACAAACAAATACACACACATAATCAATCACACTAGAGAGCAACCACGCAAACAAACCAACACAAACACAGTCAAGCACGCACGCAAGCAAGCAAGCAAGCAAACAAACAAACAAACAAACAAGTCGAGCAACGACACACACACACACACAATCAGTCACGCTACAGAGCAACCACGCAAACAAACCAACACACGCACACAATCAAGCAAACAAGCAAACTGGCAAGCACGCAAGCAAGCAAGCAAGCAAGCAAGCAAGCAAGCAAGCAAGCAAGCAAGCAAGCAAGCAAGCAAGCAAGCAAGCAAGCAAGCATACAAACAAACAACAAACAAGCGAGCAAGAAATTCAAGAAAGCAAGCCAGCAAGCACACACACAAACAAACAATAAACAACAAACACGCAAGCAAGCAACCAAACAAACAAACAACAAGCGAGCGAGCAAGCAAGCAAGCAACCAAACAACCAAACAAACAGAGAAGAAAGCAAAAAGGAAATAGGCAATCAAACAATCTGGTCCTCTCGTAGCCTGGCTGACACTCAAGGATGCAAATAGAGCCCGTGGCCTCAACTTGCAGCGAGCGCCCGGAAACAGATCCCTGCAAAGAACATATCTGTAGCCCTCCCTCTGCCTTTAGTGGGAGCAGCAAAGCGACCAGCTAAGCTTTCAAGGTAGACAGACACCTTTCGACCAACAAAATCCTTCAAGCAGCGAGCATCATCACTTGGGCTAACTACAACTTTGCGTTGAACTTGTCGGTTTAACAAACGCTTTGCCAGTTCGAGAATACTAGGCTCCAAGGCGCTGTTCTGGCAGTGCGACAAGTCCTTCAGCTGCTGTTTGCGTCGACGTGGTAAGCCACCCAAGACTGACACTGGGGCCTGTCTCAATAGGGATCACTTGCTTGAGAATGGGGAGAGTGAACTTAGGTTGATGCTTAACAAGGAAGCCAAAAGGGTCCCAAACTTTGAGAAGCACGCGCTTGAGCTTGATCAGCGATCCGCTCCAGCTCTAAAACTGAAGCGTGTCGTGTGTCAGGCAAAACTGGGACAGCCATTACCGCCCAACCAGGGAGTTATTCACCTTTCGCGAGCGCAGCTTCATTGGTGAAAGTCTTGCCGTGCCGGACAAAAACCTCTCGGAATCTGTCCTCAGAGTTCTCCACGTTAGGCGGTGAGTCGCAAAGCATCTCTTCCTGTCTGCGCTGTCCAGCAGAGTCTAAAGTGGCAACAAGATACTGTCTAGCCATCGTGGTGAAGAGTTGGTGTTTCTTGCGGAGAAAGGCAGCTCAAGCTCAGTCACTGGCGCAGTGAGGAAGCAGCCATGCCTTGATTGACCGAGGAACCCTGCAGCGACAAGGGTCGAATTCATGCTTTTGGAGCTTTCAGGTAGTGCAACCCACCACATATCACTGAAGGACGCCCGAGTTGGTGAGTCGGAATGAGGTCCAAACAGGACCACCTGATTCTTCTCGTTTGCAAGCTACATCCATCAAGTAAGGTCTGCCGATCCCCGTTCACTAAGCACACATTCCAAAAAGCCCCCCACGCCATCTTGGCAGGCCAGGCTCCCGCTGTGCACCTGGCTTCAAGTGTTTGCCAAAGCGAACAGTGCAGTCTAAGTTCTGCAAATAGATGGACATTTGGCTGTGGGTCAAAACCAATGGTACCAGCTTGGGTAGGTGCACCACCCATTTTAGTCTATTTTAGTGGGGATTGGGATGTTCACTGGGGGTACGATTTGGATTTTGACCCATGGCCAATTGGCGAAAGCAAGGTCGAACAGAATCCGGAACCAGGCAACTGGTTCTCCGGGAACGGCGCGAAACCAGCTTCACACACCAGCGGGCAAACGTGGCCGCTGAGAGTGAAGGCCTGCAGTCGCATGGCATCCACTGATTCGCTTGCACCGGACACTGGCGCGGCTGCAACCAGGCGAACCATCAAATGAATTTGTGGCAACATAGGGCAATCCCTGAGATGGGTGGCTTTCCCTTGGGTCCCCTGTCAAAAAAAAGCAGCCCATAAAGGGTACCATCAACCAAAGACACCCCGCTCTCCATTGCGGGAGGACTGAGGCTCATGCGCATGTGGTCAGATCCTTTGCATACTCGACAACTGGTGGATGAACACACATCCTCGGTGCTGTGACAGTGTGACGGTGCCGTTTCTCAACCCTTCTCTCTGGTTGAAGTGGACCTAGAAATGCGCTGCAAATCCTAGGAAAAGCATCACTTCCTTTTGCTTTGGTCTCAGCTTTGCGCCTCCCCACGGTGTTGCTCACCTCAGGAGTCGTCAACAACACATGTCGTCCCTTGGCTACCTTCTACCTTGGACAGTTTGTGAAAATTGAGCAAAGTTTGGGACATGGCCATGGGTCAAAAGCCAAATCGTACCCACAGTGAACATCCTAATCCCCAACTAAAATGAATTCACCTACCCCAAAGTGGGATCCCAAAACGGTTTTGACCTCACAGCCACATCCTGTTGGGCAGAGGGCGTCACCCACTCCCCTCGTCCCGGGGAAACAGCTCTATCGAGGCTAGGGCCATCTCCAGTTTTAGGACCCCGATCGCCTCGCCATTGGGCAACGACCTCAAGTTGGCATCCGTGACCCACCAAACGGGGGCACGGGGCTGGGGTTATGCAGGCTCTAGTCTACCTTTCCATAAGCCAAGGTTCCATTCTGGACCCCAGTTTTTGAGCCATGCCCAAACCAAACACCCACACCCACACCCACACCCACACCCCCACACCCCCACACCCCCACACCCCCACACCCCCACACCCCCACACCCCCACACCCCCACACCCCCACACCCCCACACCCACACACCCACACACCCACACACCCACACACCCACACACCCACACACCCACACACCCACACACAAACACACACATGCACTTGCCTGCCACTGTACCAGCCAACAATTGCCCTCTACCAACATAGCTTAGTCACAGCAGCACGACAGGCATCCACGCTGAGGTAGCTTCACTGCAGGTACAGTTCTGTCGGGGCGTGGCACTGCTTCCATCCCCGAGGCGGCGACAGTGCATTTGTCAGCAACTCCGATAGTGTTGGCGCCTTCCTGGGTACCCGCTCAATATGGCTGCATCCACACAGCTTCACTCCGAGTTGTCACTCGCTGCGGAATGTGTGCATTTGGGAGCGTGGCAGCACATCTTGTGCGGCTGCCAGCACGTCTTGTGCTGGTCGCGGGACTTAGCAGGCTGATCAACATGCAAGCAAGGGCTCGCAAGCAATGGCTCGCATGTGACACTGAACATCAGCATTCAAATTGATCGACCCAGTTCAGGGTTGAGAGTATTGCTTATTGGCAGGAAAGCTGTATCGGAGGAACCTCCTGCGAAGCATGATGGCGGGGACAAAGGGCGGCTTGCCGCCGTATGCACGTCACTTCTTCAATCCCAAAGCACCCCTGTTGAATTCGCTGGACCTCCTGGATTTCTACCTGGGCTCTGTCCAGCAATTGGTCCTTTTGCATGCTGCAAGAACCATCCGCCCCAAGCTCCGTGCCAGAGAGCCGCCGGAAACTCGCAGGCTTGTAGCTGGCCGGCAGCCTGGCCGAGTCCCTAAGCAGGATGCCATTGATGTCACTTGAATGAGACTGTATTGTACATGTGGTCAGAACTCCTGCTGTAGCTTCTGGTCAGAGTTCCATGTAGGGAATAGCATGGTAGTTTCTGGTCATGGCCCCCTAGGGAATTTTAACCCACTTCAAGGACAGGGCTCTTCTGAGCATGCACTCTGCGAGCTGGCCCAAACAATTTTAATAGCGCCAGCAGGACAGCAGCAGGTCAACCACAGTGCTGGTCAGCGAGTATGGCCTCATCAGACAAGTGCATGCGTTTGATTAAATTCCTCCAAGAAGTTGCAAAGCCACAAATTGAAGACTCATGGTGCCAGCCTGTCCCTCACAAGGGGTGTAGGGGACTCTAGAGCATTCCATTTTCCATAGAGCAGTCCATAGTACTTGTCTTACACAGTTCAACAAGACCCGCCCTCGCCTGCATGTGATTGCCTGAGATCTACTTTTGCTTCTCTTCATATTTCAGAACGTCTGCACTTAAGCGCTTCTAAGGCACCAAGGACACATCTTTAACTCCGTCCCAAACGACACCTTCCCACGCAACATCAACAATAGAACAGCTCATCATAAATGTCCGATGTATACACTAAAATACTTACACATGTATTCTCTTCGATGGTTCTTGATTTGTATATCCTTCAATTGTACCATGTATCATTCTCCTTGATGTGACACATGGGACCCCATCGACCCATCGACCGCGCGTCGGTCGGTTGCCAAACCAAACCGCGCCTGGACTCCTTCGCCACCAGGCGCCAGGATGGCAGGCCCAAGGCGTGCGCCAGCGCCCTCGCCAGCCGCGCGGTGCGCAGACCCGGGCGCTGTGCCTCTTGGACGTGGGCTTGGAGTGGAGTGACAAGCAACAACCGGTCTCAAAATGGTCTACCCAGAGCTATGTAAAGAACTAAGAAGGCGGATCTACCCTGGTTTTGAGTGTGGCGCAGTTGAGCTTGAATTGGTCGGAGGCGTTGGTGGAGATCAAACAAAAACATGGGGGATTCATTCATTGTAACCAGTTTGGAGGTGAACACCCTATCCCCTTCCTTGAACTCCGGAAACTGACAAGAGCGCTTTACCGGGATGTTGGATGACTCTGAACATTGAGTATTTAACGAAGCTTTGTGCATGGATGCAAAACAGGTTCATTCTGGTGAAACTCCTTTCTCCTGATAGTGAGGCATGTCAAGGGTCAACATTGACTGCTCGCGTTGGTGTCGCTACTTAGTCGTTTAGTTTGTGAGTCCCCTATCTTTGCATTGTCCAACAACTCTCAATTACATGTAGTTCGAGAATTGAAAAGGAAGAAAGGAAGAAAGGAAGGAAGGAAGGAAGGAAGGAAGGCAAGAAGGCAAGAAGGCAACAAAGGTAGGAAGACAGGAGGGAAGAAGGAAGGACGCAAGAAAGGGAAATGGAGGAAGTGAGGAAGGGAGAAAGGGAGGCGCTACAGTAGCCCCCAAAGCAACCCCGAAAGCAAAAATAACTTTACGTGCATACAAAAATCACTGCTTCCGGGGCCCGGTATCCTTGTCGTGAGTCCCCGATCGTTTGCCATATCAATGAACTGGCGAATGCGCAACGGCACCTTCCATAAATATTTATGGCAGGTGTAGGAAAACCGGGGGAGTGCCCCATGGCTCTTGACACAGCCCTGATTGCACGCCCCTCCCGACTCCCAAGCCTGGAGGTTCTCCCAGCTGGTGAAGGATACGCGTAAGTGCAGGGCCAACAGCATGGACTCATCCAGGGCATAGGAGAGGGGTCCTGGCACAAGCTGAGTTTGCCTGGGTTTGCAGTACCTAGGCCTCCCAACCTTCTCTGTAGCGCATTGAGCGGCACTTGTTGGAAACCACTAGAGCTGGCTGTCCAGTTTGCCCTCTGCTCTCTCCAGGCAGCACAAAGGCCCAACGACGAAACCCGCCAATGCCTGCAGTATTAGTCAGCCTGCTTCTCTGCATAAGCCATTGGATTGACGCTGAACAGTCAGATGCTGGGAAAGATCAGCTGCCAACTCAAGCACTTGGCTTCGTCGCTGCCAATGCACAAGACAGCTGCACGCCTGACAGCGGCTCACAGCTGCTCTCGATAAAAGAGCCCTCCAGGCAGTGCATGGCAGCCCTGGGCGCGTAGCCGGGCTCGCCTCAGTGACTTGGTGCGTTTGACTGTCGCATGGAACTGGGGCTGACATTGGGCTGACACATGGCTGTAAATCAAAACCAATGGGATCCCATTTTGGGGTAGGTGAATTCACCACCCATTCTAGTCTATTGTAGTGAGGATTGGGACTTTGACCCATGGCCACATCTTCACTGCCTGCATCCACGTCTAGTGTCGCGCAGCTTCCACCTACACAGGTCCAACTCAAGGCCCCGGCAGGAAATTCTGCAGACTCCGCCGCTGGGCGTTCCTGCAGGCTGTTACTGTTGGAGAATGCTCCCCAAAAACATCTGGCTTCTTTGAACCTAAGCTACAGTCCATGAAGCGAGTCGCAGCAATATGTGACGAAGCATTTGAGAGGAAGATGCAATTCGGAGGGTTGTTTCCAATGCGACGGCTCTCACAATGTCACAGCCGTGGCTTGGTTCTTGTATTTATTTGCTCACGGCGTCATTTGCGACCGTCAGCTCCCAGCCACATGTTGGGCTGTTTAGGAGGGGGGATGTTTCCAGACATTGACACGATAAAAATGCGCTACAAACGACAAGGCGAGCGCTCCGCTTGCCAAAAGGAATAACTGCTTGACATTGCAACGGTGCTGGTGCCACAGATCTGGCGCAAAAGCCGTGACATGACGTGGCCATGGGACCGGACCGTTCCATATGGCCATGAATCAAAATCCAAATCGTACCAAAATGGGATCCCATTGGTTTTGACCCACAGCCAAATGAAGTGACCATGGGACCGGACCGTTCCATATGCAGACCTCTCACTTGCGCGAGCTCTGCCTGTGCAGCTGTCCGTTCCACGGCTATGACCCGGAGATGGTGGGCGGCTGCAGGGCATCTTGGCACACTTGGGCTGCGAGAAGAAGCCCCGCTTCCGGCAACGCATCTCCTGAGTCCGGCTGGGGGGATGGGCTGCTTGTCAACGTTGTCACTCTTGAAGTTCTAAATCGTGTGAGTTTCCATTCAAGCTACTGTAACTGGACAAATCTGCTGGTGTGAAATGAATCACACTCTTGAGTTCCATGTAAGCTTCCATTCAAACAAAGTGGACAAATCTGCTGGTCTGCCTGTGAAATGAAGGCAAGTTGCCCCACACAACTCATGTGGCACTCTTGACAGTTTGCACGCAATGCAACAGCTTGCACATCCACTGAAACCAGTTGCTAAGCTCAAGGCATCATCGTTGACGACCTCAAACGCCCAACATGTATGGCATTGCAGGCTAGATAATATGGCAAGCGTATGAAGACTATCAAACCCTCCTGCACGCCTTGAATCACAAGGGAGCAAGCAGGCCGAGACCATCCTTGCGCCAACCACCACATGTCATTCTTTGGCAAAAAGGGCTGGCACTTGCTTTCGGTCTCGTTAGGAAAAGGCCAGCTCGCAGGTGGCAAGTTACACTGATGCTCTGGTAAACACTGAAGCGAACTTGGCCAATCGAGCCTTCCTACTGGTACACTTTTCTATCATCCGGGTTCAAGACAACACATGGGTGTGGGTCAATATTCTGGTGTGGAACGTTCCGCGGTGACGCGGACGTCTGGAACGAGTCAGTTACGCAAGGTCGCTTGTTCCGGACCTCTGGGAGGACATGCGTGTGGAGTCCTCAAGCACACGTTCATTTAGTGTAAGATGGATAGATGGATGGATGAATGGATGGATGGGTAGATGGATGGATGAAGCGACTAGGGGCGCGCCGCCATCGTTGCCACCCTCGCGTCATTGGGACACCGATGCACTGTAGTCACGCCCGCCACGCGCGCCAGCCGATGCACAAGGCTGGGAGGCGTAAGCCGATGTCCACCGATGCGCAAGCCGATGCAGGGTATCCTTCAAAGACTTCTTTGTCTCCAAAGCCCTGGCACATGTCGTCCTTGAAGGCTTCTTGGGTGGCGGGCCACGTAAGAAGCGCACTTACAGTACGTGGCGCATGTGTGTGCATGTGGACTTGGTGGCAAATTTGCTCCGCTGCGTCTGGAACACGTCTGGAACGGGTCTGGAACGGGGTCTGGAACGGTTACGCGAGTGGCTTGCACTTTGGAATGCTAGCAAGCCGCATGTAAACATGGTCGTTTCAACCGAGAACGGTATCGATATCGTATCGAAAGTGGCGGAATTGTATCGCACCGAACCAAACCAAAGCTCCGGAACACCGATACTCCTGTCTTCATTTGTTTCTCCTTCTTTCTTGCTCCTTTGCTCCTTCTTTCTTGCTCCACGCCATTTCAGCCTTGGCCATTGCACTTGCACACCCGACAAAGAACGACCATCTGAATCAATACTCTAGAAATAAATATACATAAACAAGGTCTGGAACGGAAGGTCTGGAACATGTTTCTAGGCAAGGTCTGGAACGGAGGTCTGGAACGGAGGTCTGGATCGCATGTGGGTTCCGGACCCTGTTCCGGACCTTATAAATTGACTCGCAGCCACATGTCAACCCCAGGGTACCATGGTACCCATCACAACGCGCACACGGCCCAGGCCTGAAAGCCCACGTTGCAGTGGAAGGCGGTGCAGCGCTGACCTCGCCTGAGGTTGATGCAGTCTTGGATCTTCGCCGCTTCTGCGTTCCTCGGGATGGTACTTGCTTTGAATGCGGCCAGTTTTTTTTGGCAACACGGATGTGGCCAAAACACCTGTGGGTACAATAGAAAGGCTTAGGCCAACATGTGTCAGGCCAGGTGTGAGCCCCAAAATCTGTGAATGTCGGATCATGCACTGATTGTGCGTAAAGCCCAAGCACAAGCTATCGTGGCAAATCAATGCAAAACGATAGCGATTCACTCAGCCACAGTAGCTCTTGTATTCACAGTCGTGGGCCTGTCACAAGTTTGACCAGCTCTCCATGTGGTGTGACCCAGTTAAACCTCTTTGCAGGCCAAGCGAGTCAATTCAGCTGGTGCGTGTCAATCGATGTCAAGCAACCACGGAGCAGCAATCAAAGGCACAACATCTTGGCACCTGTGCGATCCTACGGGGAGCCTGTGCCAGTCTTTTCTGATAGAGACATACCTTGCACGGAGCTCTGGCAGATTCCCACAAGTGGGGGGCACAGGGTAGACCTATTCACGGCCAATTCAGCGTGTTCAACACAACAACGCCCTGCGGTCTTGGAAGTAGTCGGTCACTCAGGGCTTCGACCTCTCACATCACATCCAAAACAATTGAGATCACATCACATCCACAACAATTAAGACCTCTCTCTGGTCACATCCAATTCAATTGACACCTCTCTCTGGTCTGTGTGAAATGATTGTTCCACTGTTTTTTTTTGGTAGCCCTCGTGTGTTTCCGAGTCATTGGGATGTCCACTGGCGCCGGGCTGCGGCAGCTGCGGTGGCTCCCCGCAGCCTGGCCAGCGCCAACAAAGGGCCTCAAGGGAGCGAGCGCCGCACTTGGATGGCGGCAGAAGACATATGCCACGAGGAAACGAACGGGTACCCTCCCAATAAAAAGAGACACGCCCGTTTGGCATCGGATCTTTGGACTTTGACTTGTTGGTTGAAACAGAGGGTTTTCCCCCTTGCTCCTCCCTAATAGGCTAGTTTGTGCTATGACCGTGGCTGGTGTGTCGCCCGACGCATGTGCCGTGTGAATAAACAAAACGGTCAGGGCAATGCAGTGGGGTTTCCCAGACCCCGCGGCTCAAACCTGTACCCTTGGCGGTTCCCTTGAGCATCCAAGAGTGGCTCATAGACGCCCAGCGCTTAGTATACCAAATGATCAGGCCATTAAGTATGGCCAAAGCTAGTCAAGGGAAGCGGCCCGGCCCCAGGCTCTAGACCCGGGGCGCACACAACCATTAGTATGACACACATATTTGCAGAAACGTGTGTTCCTCCATCCTGAGAATTTGTGCATATTATGGACATGTGTCCGTGCATAGGCTTAGCCATAGATATTGAGATAGATACTGGGTATAAACAGCTGTGACAGGTCATAGGCCATAGATTTGGATACAGAATTGGTAGTGATACAAGGACAAGATTTCTTGGTCTCTATCTATGTAAATATCTATCTATGTATGTATGTATCTATCCATCCGCCAATCTAACTAGGCACCTATCTATCTATCTATCTATCGATCTATTGAACTATATCTATCTATCTATCTATCTACCTATCTATCTATCTGCCTGTCTGTCTGTCTGTCTGTGTGTCTGTCTGTCTGTCTGTCTATCTATCTATCTATCTATCTATCAGTCTATCTATCTATCTATCTATCCATCCATCCGTCCGTCCGTCCATCTATCTAAGCTATCTAATCTATCTATCCATCATCCACCGTTCGATCGATCGATCAAATCTACCGATTCTAGCACAACAAATACAAACGGTGTTCTGCTCGTTCAGCGTTGGCTCTGCGCTCGATGTCAGCATTGCATGCTTCTGTTGCTCAGTTTGCAAGTCCCCTCATTCTCGAGGCAAGTGTCTGATCGGTTGGCCTGGCTGCTCATGCGTCAAGTGGGCATTGTTCGCTAAGAAAATCTTGTGATAGGACAGTGGTTGAGCGTTAGAGGCCTGCGGTGGTGCCGTGACATCCGCGCAAACGGTGGATTGGCGCGCAGTTCGCGGTGTTTGGGTGCGTCGGATCGCTTGCGCTGTGACTGCGGGCGGCGGAAGCTCTGCAGAACCAATAGTTCAATAGCGTTGTTTCCCTTTTTGCTAAAAAAGACTATGGGAAGACCTCAGGAAGACACTAGGAAGACACTAGGAAAACTACAGGAAGACTATGGCAAGACTACGGCAAGACCACAGGAAGACTACAGGAAGACTATAGAAAGATTACCGGAAGACTACTGCCTACTGTGCGTTTCAGATGGGCCCGCATGGCGCGGCCCCCGAAACAACTATGGCGTCGCCGTACGTGTTTCCGTGGAGGTCCAACCGCAGAGCCGCAACGGCGCGCAGGTTGAAGGCCACAAAACCTCGATATAGCCACGCCAGTCCCGCATCCTCGCCCCTTTCGCATAGATTCAATTTTGTTTCAACTAAATGCGAAAGCCTGTTGAAAGTTTTGTTGCAAGAGCCAACCAGGCATCTAACATCTCTGACTCCTACAAGCATCTTCGCCAGGCTTCGTTTCACCCAAACATCAGAGATGTAGGACAAACGTCCGCGCAGCCTGGCCCTGCGAAGCCGCACGAACGAATTCTAGCCCTGCAAAGCCCGCGGCGTAGCCTCCCATGTTGTGTGACAGAAGTGCCTTCGCGGACCTTTGGGAGTTTCCCAAAAGAAGCTAAGATCCATCATCTGAAAAAGCAAAAAGGTACTCAAGTCACATCTTATTACTGAGACCGCCGGTTGTGTTATTGCCAAAACCCCGGCTGGTTGGTTAGAGCCATCTCCCGCTGGTAGTGTTCGCTCCGCCTCACTCCAGTTGCCGCGCTCGCAGCGCAGGACCGCGCCGGCCTGGTGGCCTGCTTCCTTGGCACTGCATAGCACTGCAAGCGAATCCAACGTGGAGAAACGGGCTTTCTCAGAGGTGCCGTCAGTGTAGGCAACGTTCCAGACTTCTCATCTCTAAGGCTGGCTGTTTTATCTTGAAAAGGTGAGCCAAGCGAGCGCAGTTCGCCAAAGTGCGCTGCAGGTGCGGCCGCTCTGCCCGCAAAACTCGGCCCACACCAAGCCAAGCCACGCAGTGCAGCTCGCACAATGCGCCACTTGGGTAGCCAGAGCAAGTCGACAGGTCACCGCCTCAAGGCCACAAGGCCACAAGCCATGTGGGTGTAGGTCAAAACCCGGTTACCCCCCAGTGAACATCCCAATCCAACCACTAACATAAGGTCTAAAATGGGTGGTGAATTCACCTACCATCCAAAATGGTACCGTTGGTTTTGACCCACAAACCAGGTTTCTTCCGGTCTGTAAAGTTGTCTTGGCGCTTGGATCAAGCGTCAAGGGGCCTCCTGGCGAAGCTTGTCATTGCAACTCTGTTGCCTGCGAGTGCCTCATGCCAAGACGGCCAGATAGCCAGTGGTGTTTCAAGAAGGGCTCAACAGCGGAGCATGGCATAAGTCTGCATGTGTCCAAAAACGAAGCACACAGCTTGAATCCACACTGCACACAGTGAGGCATCCTGGCCAAGGCACTGCCCTGAACCACCGGAAAGCCACAAGGGCGAGCTTCACAATAAGCTCGGGTAAAGTAGCCTGCGAACGCAAGCAGCTTGGGTTGTCTGCGCAGGAACCCCAAAATGGGTTCTTCGACTTTGGCATCCCGTTATGTGAAACTGCTCAAAAAGAGAACCCTTCAAAAGACCCCCAGATTGAATCTGTCAAGGACACTTGCGCAACAAATGGCTAGGGCGATGTGCCTTGGAAGCTGCGCCGATCCACTCTGTGATTGGAAGCACAAGCATACACAAGCAACATCAAGCAACACGCAAACACTTTCCGCAATGGTCATCTCATCACGAATGAGCCCCAAGGCATCGATGCCCGAACTCTGTGAGTACTTGTGCTTCCCTTGCATCAAGGTTGGCCTTGGCTCAAAACTCACAATCAGGTTCTCCACGGCTCGTGTGCGCCACGGGCAAAGTAAAGGGGACAACGCCGGACTCTGGTACCGTCCCCCTTGTCCACCGCACCCCAAAAACAAACAAGGAGGTAAATGTATATCTAGGGGAGGTATGTAGCCCAACTTGACAAAAAGGTAAACTCGAAACCACTTCAGCTTGAAAGGATCAGCCCATTGAAAGGACCTTCAACAGGAAAAGCCGTTCAAGGGAAAACCATGAAAAGGGAAAGAGCAAGCTTTTGGAAAGAAGCCGTCAAAGCAGACTAAGACCAAGCTAGAGGCCAGGCAACTTCAAGGTCCTGTAAATGAGTCGCACGAACGCTGCACGGATTATGCGTTCGAGTCTCCGGGGCAGTCCCTGCCTCCCCCCCTCCCGGCAACCCGAGCGTACTTCAGGTAAGCTTGTCACAAATCTTGCACCAGTGCGATTTGCAGTTGCAACGTGCTCAACATGTGACACCTCCACCGGAACCGGGTCATTGCGCCCTTGCGCACTGAGAAGCTGAACGAGCCGAAGGGATATGCCGCAAGCGCACTCAAAGCTCAAGCTAGCACCTGCCTGCCTCAATGAAACAGAATAGACAATCCCACAAGGCGCGGAATGCAAGCAAAACCGCTGTGCAAAGCAAACACTGCACACACTTCCTTGGGCGATGGCACACATCTACTAGCTTCATCAAAGAAATCACCCCAAAAACATCCAGGCTGCAAAGCGGCCACAGGGGTGGCTGGCTGGGTGGTTCGACTGGGGCGAGCCCCGCCCTTCCCCGGGTTGGTCCCCCCCCCGTATGATGGACACGTAGGGTCTATTTTGCAACCTCCTTCATTTAGGCTATTGGTTTCTAGGGTTCCAGGCTGCAAAATAACCTGTAAGTGTCCATGCCCCCGCGGGTCCCCGTTTCGCCTCGGTCGCAGCGCATGGGCGCTGAAGCCTGGAAGCCTTCTTCGCAGCTGAGCTGGCAGAGCTCCCCGTGGCGGAGGTTTGCACAGTGGGAGTAGTTGCCCACCTGGCGCCAACGGACCGCACAGCCCAAAACTGGGATTTGGACGACTGGGACGGGGGATTTCTGCGCTTGGACTTGGGAAACCTTTGGGTGGACCTTGTTTGCGTGGGACGTATGTGGCCAAAACTGTGCTGGGACCGGTTCAACTGTTGATTTCAGCGCTTGGACATGTTCTGGCACCCTTTGGGTGGACCTCATTTGCACGGGAAACCTTCTTGAGGGGGCTCCCCGTTGAAACTCATAGACATGTATTGGCAACGTTCAGAATGAACAAATCGAGTGCAAGGACTGGAGCTCACACATGGCACGAGAGCCTTGAACCTTCAGGGTGGAATATATGTCGCTTGCCATGGTCGCACTGTTGCTATTGCACGCAGGCTGCCAAGTCTTTGCAGGGCTCTCAAGGCCACCCTCAGCCAACTTCTCCCTTAGCTTTCTCGTGGTGAGCAGGACATGCATCTGGGAGACACGTGGGCGGCTAACACCAGTTCGAATGAATATTCGAATCTGGTTGGTCGCGAAATATGAGGCAAGGCTGTTTGTTTTTGGACCTGGCCATTTGGACGACTCAATTTGACCTTCCCCCATGAACATGCCGCTTTCTGCCCAACAAGTAACAAGTATTGTCAGGGATCCCCACCATCTGGCAACCGTAAGAGAGCTCTCAACCTTCTTGCGGCCGCTACGGATTCGTTCCAATACATGGTGCAATTGAAGGCGCGGAGCCTTTGGCTAACATTACGCACGTGGTGAATTTGGAAAGGGATGTTGTGAGAGGGTTTTCGTACAGATCCATCCCTTTCTGGAGCGGGGGATGCCCCCACCGGGTGATTGCTGTCCACCGATCATGTTGGAGTGTGTTCCCCCGGAAAAATCACAGCCGCACGGCTGTGGGTCCAAACCCAGTGAACATCAACCAATCCAAACACTAAAATAGGCTATCTAAAATGGGTGGTGAATTTACCTACCATCCAAAACGGGATCCCAAAACGGTTTTGACCCATTTGGCTGGTCAACAATAGATACACAATGGTGAAATCATGTACATGGTGATTCATGTCCACCGATCATTTCGGAAGGGTGTTCCCATTAAATAAATAAATTAAATGGAAACATATATATATATATATATTAACATTAACCAACAAAAAAAGAAAACAGCCGCCACGCGCTTTCCGACCCAAAAAAGCGGCCGGCGGCGCCGCGTAGTCCGGCCGCGCCGGCGCGGAGCAGCGCCGCTCCTGGCAGCGCGCGGCGGTCCAAAGGCCGCGCTGGCAGACCTGACGAACCAGCCGACGTGGAGCGTGGCTGTGGCTGTGGTGGTCAAAACCGTTTTGGTTGATCCCATTTTGGTTGGATTGGGTGAATTCACCACCCATTTTAGGGTTCCTATTTTAGTGGTTGGATTGGTTGATGTTCACTGGCGGGTACGATTTTGAAACAGGAGGGGCAGACTGCAGGTGTTGGTCCGTGTTTCCACTTGCCAGCGTTCCATTTTGCGTACCGGCTCTTTGGGCCACAGCCAAGTGGAAAACGAGTCAGGTTCGCGTCTTTTTGAAGTGACCGGCCTTGGGGCCACAATGGTTTGGGAGGCGCCTCAGCAGGCTTTCAAGCGAAAGGGTTCCATTTGCGCTGGGAAAGGCTCAGGACCCAGAAAGCACCTGTTAAGCTGCTTCATTATGTGCATAATAAGTTTGAAGGCTCCGATGGTGACGCAATAAGCATCGTCCTTCCGATCGTCATGAGCGAGGCTGCCATTAGACTGAGCAGTCTAAAATCGATTCCAGATGTCCCCGGCCAAATCCCAGCACAAACAACATGAAATCATTCTACGCTATGGCTATGAATCCAAGGCGCAACGTGCTTAGAGGTGGGTTCAAAGCCCTCCAGGCACTCCACCTGCATGCGGAATGCACTGCCAACAGTCCCATGCAATATACGACCAGCTGGCATGTCTGCGTAGGCTCATGTTCGGCTGTGACAATGATTTTGAGCAAGCGTGGCAGGTTTTATTGAAAGAAAGCTTGCATAGGTGGTGCCGAACAAAGCTTGCATTGGATCCAATTGACTCGAGGATATGGCACGGCTCTTCAATCTCATTTTTCAAATGGATATGTCAACTGGAGGCGCCCAACAACCAACACCTGGCTTGCAACTTCAGTGGATGCTTCCCAAAGACGGCTGCCCAAGGTCTTTACAATATGCTGACAGCCTTTACCCCCAAGCACACGGCGCTTGCGCTCCCAAGCCACAAGCTAAGAACCAACAATTCCGCCTGACATCGGCTGCCGTGAGGTGAACTAGCGCAAGTGGATAGTTCCTGCCGCAATGCAGACTTTGCATCTTGAGGCCTGCTCCCGAAGTCGCAGGCAATGGCAGACATTACTTTGAAGGCTTCCTGATTCCATAATTGATATGAACTTCAGAGACTTCTTGTCAACCAACGAACATTTTCTGAATCCGGCGAAGGGACGCGGGCTTTGACCTGGAACATAATGCTTGGATGTGTGGCGGTGCACCTGATATGGCCTCAGGTGCTCCGTCTCTGATAGCACACCATCATGGCTTGGTTGCGCGACGCGAAGTTGAGACACTCATCCCAAATTTCGGGCCGCTTTGGTGACAGCCACGCAAACGTTTGAGCCAAAGCAATCATTGAGGGCGATGGCAACAGTCTTGATAGTCAATACCGAACAGCGCATATGGCAATAGTCAACTAACATAAACATGTTGATGCTCGAGTCAATCCTAGCCAGTTCAGAAAGCTCATCTTGGCTCATCCGCGTGGCCTCGCTGTTGGCCACGAGAGGTGCTGCGTCGCAGGGCAGAGGCTCACAGCTGCCAGTAAGCCTGAGCTGGGCACATATGGCGGCTATTCGAAATGCCTTTCGGAAAACGCAATACTTCGCGAGAAACGGTTCTCTTTCGCGAATCTTTCGCAACTCCATGCCCTTGCGTTTGCAGCGTGCGCTCTGGAGCCATTGCTGCTGCTACAGTTGCGCGCGGACGGGGCAGTCACGGCAAGCGCTGGAAAGGGCGAACGGTAGTGACTGCTTTCGCTTCACGTTGCTGCAGGCCTGCCAGGGGCGGAACCTTGCAACAAGCCCATGGGCTTTGTCCGGTCTTTCGCGAAACTTGCCAAAATAGCCGAGCCAACGTTTTGCTTTGCACCCTTCCCAGAACAAGCAAGGAATCAAGGACGCAAGTATGGGTGCTGCGTATGGCAAGGGAGTGTGGTCCGCAAATATATAAGCGTACAAGCGCGCCTCCAAGAAGCTTTCATTCTTTTCCGCCAGAAAAACACATCTCTTTCGCAGACTCCTTCGCGGATCTTTTGCGGGCACAAACGCCTGCGGTGCTATGGTCCTCCACGGTATAAGTCCTTACACCTTTTTTCTCTCAACTCCCATATACAGGCCGACGTGAAAACTGAACCAAGGCACGGTATGCCAGTATTTCCAACAAGTGCTGTTCTCATGCTCGGCGCAATCATGGAGGTCTGAAACGTTGGAGCCTGTTTCCACTTCAGGTGGATATCTTGCCCTCTTCCAAATGGCCAAGACCTGGCAGACTACGCCAGAGAAAAATCCAAAGAATCCAAGGAGCCATTCCCTGCCCGCACAGAGCAACTTCGCGGCCATCCTCAAACTGCAATGTGGCCAAAATCCAAATCGTACCCCAGTGAACATCCCAATCCCAACTAAAACAGGTTCTAAAATGGGTGGTGAATTCACCAATCCCCCAAAATGGGATCGCAAAACAGTTTTGACAACCACAGCCATGTAATTCCAAAGCACACTCAACAAAACCGCTTGGACTGGGCACTCCGAGGATGCTGGAAAGTCTGCGTTCACAGGTGCAACGAGCGCTTTCGCGCGCGTCTTCCGGTCCGTTTTGATGTTCCTTTAAACTACAAAGAAGCGGTTTGCCGCATTTGCAATGCTCCAGTTGTTCATGAGGGACGTGCTGGGCAGTGCACTTTAGAATACAAATTTTGAATGGCATTTAGAGACTTTGGTTGGCTTGAATAGCATTTGCACTTGATTGAAATGCAGTTGCTTTCCGTTGCCGTAATTTGGAGACTCTCTTAGGTATTCTGTGTTAGCGTGCATGCGTGCGTGAGCCGCATTTGGCCCTGTCTGCATGCGGCAACTGCTCAACCAGATGGTGTAGGTGAAGCGGCTTGAAGCAAGATTCGCATTCTGCGCTGCCAGCCAGAACATGTTTCATCCCTGCCGCAACACAATCTAGACGTAGATTCCACCAGGAAGGAGAAGGTTGCACGGTTGATACAGAATTAAATCTTTAATCATAACAAAATATTGGGGTCGAAACAAGTGTGGGTTGAAACTTGGGCCCCGATCTGATGGCCCAATATGGCTGTGGCTCAAAAACCGGTACCAAAATGGATTGCCATGGTAAGTGGAAACATGGACCAAAACCTGCGGTCTGCCCCTCCTGAATTTTCTGAGCCACAACCATATTGACACACGAGTTGATGGTCCAAGATTGATACAAGGCCATGGGGCAAAACCCAAATCGTACCCCCCAGTGAACATCAACCAATCCAACAACTAAAATAGGAACCCTAAAATGGGTGGTGAATTCACCAATCCCCCAAAATGACATCCCAATCCAACCACTCAAATAGAATAAAGTGGGTGGTGAATTCACCTACCAACCAACATGGTACCACTGGTTTTGACAACCACAGCCACTCGAGTGGCGCCCGGCCGCCCCCCACGAGTGGCTTGTCCTGTGACCACTCTCACAGACCACGTCGCAGGTCTCGCCGCTTCCGTAGATGCGGTGCTCGCAATTGGCCTGATGGGATCCGGTAGCCTTTCGGAGAAATAGATGGGCCTGGTAAATGGAAAATAACACCCATCTAAATCAGTGCCTTCTATTTTTTACCAACCTAAGAAGGACACAATTGGATGCAGCACATCGGATAGAATGACAATGAAGTCTCCCTCCTGCTGTACGTCTTCTGCTCACTGCTGCTGTTGGTAGATCTGAGATTCTTTGGGAATAACTTGTCGCAACCTCTGTCTAGCCAAGTACAATTGTCAATTTGAGCATCGGCAAAGTGAAATTCATCTGACGCAATGTGAAGGGACTGCCAGTGACTATTGCATGGATTCGCACAGCATGCTCGGACAGACCTGGACAAAGCCCGTTCAACTGGGTGGCTGAGAAAACGGAAATGACCTGCCTTGCCGTTCTCCGGTGCTGGGGCGTCTGTACCCTGGCATCCCGGCAAAGGCATACCTCAGGGCAAGAGATTGTGAAAGTTTGGGGTGAGCCCTTCCCAGCATTGCAGTCTCGCAAAACCCACAAAACTGGGCGACCCAACAGTGAGCATTAACCACGGTGTATGTTTGGACTGATTTAAATGCCACTTTCCGCCAACTGCTTTTAGCAGCCAAGGTCAACCCGCACAATTCCCCTCAAAAAGCAAACAACAAACAAAGTCATGATCCATAATCCAACGATCACATCGCAATTTTCGGGAAGGACGTTGTCGACCCTTGTGTTGCAGTTTGCCAACAGCATTGAAGCCACGACGGGAGCCGCCTGCTGTGGAGTCGTGACAGAATCCGACATGCATCTTAGGGTGGCTGTTCTCACGCCAGTTGTCTGAGCAGCCAAGACACCAATAGTCACACAGGTGGCCTCAGCAACGGCCAGGCTTTGCCAGTGATGCACTGCTGAGGTGAAAGTTGCTTGTAGCAAAAAACTGATTGAGTTGCTCTAAGGTTCTGCAAGCGCATATCCAAATGCAGCATTTCTCACCGGAATGCACTAGTAACGCGAAATGTAGTGAAGCCGGCATCTCTGGCCCATGCTCTTCTGACTCTGAGGGAACTCAACAAGAATACACACACTCAACGGGCACTGGACCTTGGATTGGGTGGTTCAGCCAAGCATATCATCGATACCAGGCCCGAGTTACGCCACTTCGATGGCGAGCCTATGGAAAATGCTTTCTGTGCTGTTCAAAATGGAGGGTTGGCCAATCCTGATCCACAATCCCTATAGGGAGGCGTAACCGAAGGTAAGGATGAAGGATTACCAGGCTTTGGGTTGGACCTGTCGCAGTCGGCCCTGAGCCAAGCAGCGCTCTGCCACTCCCCGCGCGCGCACACGCTGGCGCCGCTGGGGCGGAAGCCGTTGCTGCAGCTCAACGGGCAGGCAGCACGGGAGGGAAAAGGTAGGCCTGGGCGGTTGAACGCCACTGGCCGCTTTCCTCCCCGGGTCACGTTGCTTTGTCCCGTTTTGCTGTTGTTGCGGGAAAGCCCTCTTTTCAGGGAAGCAAAGCGACTCTGTTTGAATAATCCCTTCGAATCTGACATGTTGATTCCTGGAACCCAATGGCCCACTGCTGCAAGGCTTCACTGTTCCCCAAGCAGCGCCACCTGTCCAGCGCCCTTTCGATTCTTTTAGGAAGTTGCTGTAGCAAGCACCCGGTGTTGGGAACCATGTGCAAACACCCATGGTATGTGAGCACTGTTTGAACGCCACCGGCGGCATTCCTCCCCAGTTCACGTTGTTTTGTCCATGGCCCTGTTTTGCTTTTGTTTGTGGCTCTGGATCCTGAGCATGGGCTCCAAGGGTTGAAATTGTCTTGATGCCTTACAAACGCACGGTGTCAATCAAGAAATTCCGCCACGAATGGCTCGGCCCCTGTGTATCGGCAGCCGGCGGCTACGCCAACGTGTACGCTCTCTCCTAACCCGGCATTTCAAGATCCCAACTTAGAACCCATCGAGTCAAGCGCTCTGGTTGACAGCCAGTCCGACAGCGCCATATCACTTCACCTCTTGGCCGAGAGGCGATTGTACGCCAAAAAGCGGCACTCTTTGGCCACACCATCGTCGGTGTCAACCTCAACCAGCACGCAGGGCTCAACACGTCTTGCCCAAGCAGGCCATGGGTCAAAACCCAAATCGTACCCCCAGTGAACGTCCCAATCCCCACAAAAAAGGACTAAAATGGATGGTGCACCTACCCCAAAATGGTACCAGAATGGTTTTGACCCACAGCCAACAGTCTGAAAGAATGTGGTCCAGGGCAGCAACTTGTGGACTGTCTCTATCAAGATGAAGCGCTGCTCAGTGGCAACGGCGTGTGCGACCGCAGGTGGCGCGCCCAAGCATGGTTTTTCAATGCAGCGCGGCCGGTTGAAGTTGAAGGACTTGCAAGTTAATTCATCCTTGGTACAAGTCATGCGAAATCTAGAGGGAAGCAGTCAACATGTGCCAGCTTTGTGGGTCAATCACGCGTCACAAGCGGCCTTTCATGCTGTAGCAACCTCACCGCCTTGTGCCTCACAGCGCCATTTCGGCCAAGACTCGGTCTTCACAAACCCGTGAGAGCAGGCAAAGTATTGGCACACTTCACCATCTGCCAAACCTCAAGCAAGCAGCGCATTGCCGTCTCGGCAAACCACTGCGCAGCTCCCAATCCAAGGGACATGGCTGAATCCTGAATATGAATTGCCATCACGCCCAGGCTACAAATTTATGCTCATTAATCTACCGATTCTCACCTCCATTAATTTCGCATTTACTCGCAAACGGGATATGAAGGCATCCACGCATCCATCTCCGAATGAATGCAATCCACTCATACACGCCAGCAAGCCAGCAAGCCAGCAAGCCAGCAAGCCAGCAAGCCAGCAAGCCAGCAAGCCAGCAAGCAAGCAAGCAAGCAAGCAAGCAAGCAAGCAAGCAAGCAAGCACGCACACACGCACGCACGCAAGCAAGCAAGCAAGACACCTAGCCATTCGCCTCAATCGAGCAAACTTGGAAGAAATCCCAGCCTTCACAGTCTTCCAGGGTCTTCTCCTTAAGCTCGGCTTCTGCACAGTCTGCCCGCCCATCAGGGCAAAGGAAGATTGCAGTACCTGCGGGCACCAGCAAGGGTCTGGATTTGCAAGGCAATATCACTGTTGCCTACACTTTTCTCGCCATGCCTGGCAATAAATAGTTTAAGCAGAAATGCGCGGGATGAAATACATTACTGAACTCTGCTGATCAAACAACAGGTACAAACTATTTCATCTTAAAAATCGCGCCCAAATCCCGGCAAAACAATTGGCTTGTGCTTTAACTTTGAGCTTGTTTCTGGCTCCCAAAGTCCCAGAAGTCCTGGAGAATTATGTTCCCAAATGATTCTTCAATTTTGAATCCACGCACAAGACATTGAGCTGTTCATCATGTTGAAATGATTCTCCCACAAGGGATGGGAAAGTCAAACAACTCCGCAGCCATGGTAAAACAGTTGGCAGACCAGATTTCTGGAGGAACGCATCTGAACACCTGCTTGACAGTGCAAGTACGAGCGAAGGCTGCAAGCAAATATTGGTCGTTTGGGGGGCCATCATATGAATACGTTGACATATACACTTTGTTTGTATTAGTATACAATAGGTGTATTCGTATTACGTACACAGTAAGTGATTCATGTGGCGGACTCTGCTGCCAACCCAGGCATCTCTAAAATCTAATGAGCATTGCGCGTTTGTATTTTGGTGAAAATTATTGTGGATCCCCAAGTTCGTAAAGAAAAAGAGTGCATCGACATCAAGACACAAACCGGCATCGCAAAACCTGAAAGATACTGTGGATGGACGAAATCCTGCACCATGTTGAAACCATGGCAGACCATTGTTTGTTGGTGTTTACAGAGGAATCATCATTCCAGGGTTTCTGGAGTGGTGCGAAGGGATTTCGTCCATCCGCATTACGTCTGCTCTCCCCTCGCATCTTCTGCCGTGTTGCTGTGCATGGGCCTTGGCGGGCTTCCGCAGCCCAAGGAACCTTGGCCAAACAAAATTCGTGCTGCCTGACTGCCTGATGCTTGGAGTTCCCATCGCAAAACGCGGATCGCACTGCGCGACATTTGGCCGTGGCTCAAAAACAACAGCACCAGAATGGAACCCTGGTAAGTGGAAACATGGACCAAAACCTGCGTAACCCCTCCTGTTTAATTTTGACCCACAGCCATTTAAGGAACCTGCTCAATCAGAACGTGAAGCAATGCCGCAAGAACCCATCAGCTTGATTTAAATGTCTCCGAATGACTCCGCTGGCTCCTTAAAGCATATATCCAAGCTGCGGCAATGGGGCACATTCAAATGGCCCAACTCGCAACGGAGGTTGTCCGACTTCTGAAATCCGGCTCTGCAGTCCAGCAAGCACCTCGAGCTCATGCTGAAAATCCTCTGTGCTCTGGATTTTCGAGCCTCACCCGACTCGCCCAAGCACACAAGAAAAGCTCCGTCTTGCTCTGGTTCCACTGGGCCCTAGCATTCAACTGTATCCACCTCCTGACATCTGGCTGTGGGTCAATACCCTGTAGCCCTGGTGGACATCAAAACAGGTGGCAAACGGATGTTCATCCACCCCAAAATGGGATCACCATAGGTTATGCAACCCATGGCCATCTCAACCTGCCGTTGGCGGCTCGACGTGTGCCCTGAGCGCTTCCGGGCCACTCCTCCCCGTGGGCCAGTCCGCTGCATCTTGCGGTGGGCCGGCTGTTCGCCAGGCGCGGCGCGTCTCCGCAGCGCTCCGGCAGGCATCGGCTGCGCAGGAACCGGAGGCCGCCGGAGCAAATCAAAGGCCGGTCCTGTGCGCAACATGAAACCACCTCAGGTTTCGCTGTTCACTCTCTTTTCTTAGCCGCCAAAGCCTGTCCGACTTTGCCGTCCTGAGTTGGATGCCTCAAAACTGCCAACTCTCCGAAACTATCCCTGCGTCCATTCTTCGGAATTCGGCCGGGAATGCTATGTGGATGGACGAAATCCTGCGCCACCTAAGAAACTATGGGAACCCATCATTTCTCAGTATTTTCAGGAGAATGGAATCCTTCCAGATTCTTTTTCAGGTGGTCCTGGTGCGAAATGGATTTTGTCCATCCACCGTAGGACGCCCTATTTCAACCTGCCTCGCGATAGCCCACGGCGCACTGCACCGCGCAGCTCTGCTCCGCAGAGGTGCCGTTGCAGCCGTCCAGCGGCTCCGCGTGGTCCACCCGCGGCGCCACCTGGAAGACGCACTTCGACTGCCTCGAAAGCGCCAAACGCATGCGTGCTGGTTGAACTGGGACAAATATGGCTGTGGTGGTCAAAACCGTTTTGGGATCCCATTTTGGGGTAAGTGGGGATTGGGATGTTCACTTGGGGGTACGGGCTTTTGACCCATGGCCATATAGCAAATATGGGGCTCTAAAATTAGCACATGTTGCATAGTTTCGCATGACATCACACCAACCTGGTCACCCATTTTGCACGCGTCACAACATTAACATCGGTTCCTGTGCAAGCAGCTGTGCGGACCTCACACGATTTCATGAATCACCAGAAACAAGTTCCTATATGAGCCTGACTCTTTTAGCAGTATCCTGATTGTTGCGTTCAATAAATTTGCTCGCAAAGGAAACGACGTTGGCTGCTGCTTGATTTGGATGCCCAATTGGTGCTCGCGGCTGAGTCCGTGGCTCAAGGCACTCGGCAAGATCGCAGCTGGACTCATCCACCTGCCAATGTTCCAACTGGACATGTGCAGGACTATGTTTCATTGACTCAGGCACAACAAATGTGGTTGAAAATTCAGATTGCTCCTTAGGTCCTTGAAGCAGCCTTACAAAGGGAACACGAAAAGCCACCCCTGGGCCAAACTTGCCACCGCTAAGCACAGTTCATTCCCGGCTTGCGATCCCTTGGTCCCGCCTCGCGAGGACACCGGACACCCTGAACTCCTCGTTTCGGTATGGAGGTTCCTCAGTACCAAGGCCATGCAAAAAACTCTGCTGCCACTCTCTGCGTTTGCCAAGGCCAACACTCGGATTCTGAGAATTCTGGCTCTTGCGACCTGCTAATTCGCCACCCTGCTCCAGAAAGTCGGACGACGTGGCAGGGGCCTACCATGAGTTCGAGTAGGCACCTGCCAAGATTTCGAGTAGGCCTTGCCTCGTCCAAAGCACAATGCACGTCATGCGGTCTGCTTCGACTGCTTTGAACAAATACAAGTGGACAAGCAACCGAAGAAAAGCCCCGCGCCGGCAATCTAGGCCACAACGCTTTAAAGACCGCTAAACCATGATTTTTCCCCCGTCCTGAGCACCAAACCACAACAGACTTTTATATGTAGGTGTTTGTCGTAATTTCCGTTTCTTGCAGTTCCACGCAAGGAAGGAACTTGTTGTGTCATAAGTGCAATCATATCAACAAAATACAACAATGAGCAAAGGAAATCTGCTCAAGCCAACTGAACTTATATTGACTGCTTTCTTGGTGACTCTCTGCGGTTGCTCTCATGCATCGTCCAAATGACCGTGCATGCGTGGTTGCATGTCGCGCTACTTGGATCTCTCTCTCCACAAGAGTGATCCCAAACCAGGGTGCATGGGGCGATTGCCAGAATGCTGCTCCCGCATTTGTTTCATTTCTCTGGGGCCTCAGTCACGGCTGGCTGCCTACTGGACGATCAGTTTCCACAACCTCCAGCCCACAGCTGCCATCAAAAAGCTCAGCGCAACTTGACATGTCGAACCAGCCACCAAAAACTTGTCAACGCTCAGAGGGGCATTTGGGTCACAAAGACACCCCTCTAGGGGTTGATTCCCCATTCTTTTCAACCATCGTTCTTTCCACAAACCGGCCGCTTTCCCTGGGTTTCAAAGGAGGGTTTTCCAGAAAGGATCCTTGGAAAGAATGGAAATGGGAGGTACCCCTATGTTTGCATAGTTTACCCAAGGCCTTCTTACTGCAGGAAGGTACCCCAGAACGGCAGGAAGGTACCTCCCCCAGACTATCATGGAAGCTCCCAGGTCCCTTTAATAAGACTTGGTTCCATTTGCAAAGGCCTTCTGGGAGCTTTCATGTTAGTCTGAGGGAGTGTCCCCCTAGAACCCCACCTTCTTTCCACACCCACAGCTTTCGCCGAAGCCACGCTGTCGCTGCATGCGCCCGCGGCCACAGCTCCGGCTGCAGGGGCCCCAGGGGGACCAGGCGGTCACGTGGCAAAAGCGCGAGCACTGCACCACTTCGCAGGGCCACTCCTTCGCCAAACGCTCGGAACTCGAAACACGAACCCTGATGGCTTGCTCCCCCTACTCAAAAATACCCACTTTTTTCAGGGTAGTTTTGGGAAACCCGGGTTTTTCATGGTAAATGCTTCATGTTTTAGTAGAGGATCGACATGATACCCTGAAAAAAGAGGGTATTCGGAGTAGGGGGTTCAGCTTCTTGGCGCTTCGACTCTTGATGCTACTGCATGGGGGCAGGTGAGGATCTCCAGCGAAAATGAATCCGCAAAATATGCATTGCGCCAGCAAATCGTGCGGAAAGCATGCATCCATCCGTCGTCTGTGTAACTACTGCAATGCGAAGGAAGGAAACTGCACGAACCGCTACAGTGATGTTTACCCGATTCCGTGCTTGACCGAGAAAGTAAGCAGTGGAAGGTTGGCAGGCCTGAAACTGCCAAGCAATTGAAGAAGGAGAGCATACAAGAACTGTTCGCCGAATCAACTTAG